>OMLP01045503.1:93060-109681 GCA_900302685.1 Spondyliosoma cantharus
AACCTCTATCCCCATGGTGACGCATTTGATATTACACTAATATTAAGTCTGGAATGAATATTAGAATGCAGAAACAAAACAGAAACAAAAAGCTGAGTGTCCTTGTTGCCATAGTGTGTTCAGTGACTGCTGAAAGCTACGCTAATCTATATTTTTATACTAACAATCAAACGACTAAGTATAGTCAAAGCCGTTTGGTGACACAAAAGAGAATTATCACCTTGTTCTTCAGCAATCCTTGGCTTACTGGAGCATTTTAGAGTTTTTCAGCTCATTGTTTTAGTTTTTAAATCGATGTACACTCCCTGCCATGCACCAAATGACAGACAGAGCAGGAAAGTTAGCATCTAGCTCTGTGTGCAAACAAGCAACATCTCTTGCCTTTAAAACTTTAAAAGGTGACGTCAATGTCGTGCTGCTGCCAGGTGGCAAAACACCAAACAGTATCAGCGAGGGTGTGGCCAACATCAATCATCATGCTCATCATACATGACACAGTAACTCATGTTCGCACATTTTTAAACAATGTGACGCTGGCCAGAAAAAGAGAAACGCACATCAACAGTGAAATCTGAAACCGTTATATTACATTTTATGTTCAAAATATTTGTTCTCTCGCTTTGTGAGCTGAGGGAGACAGACACTGTCAGCCAGTGTGACACATCAGGCTTGTTTCTGGCCTGTTAAACATTCCTTTATATTTACAAATCAGTCTATTTTCAACCAAACACGACAATCTCTCACGCTCCAAAACTAATGAGAGATGTTCAAAAACATAACAAATGTACAGGCATTAATGTCATTGTTCTTAAAGACATGCGCTTCATTTGCCTGTGAGCTGATAAAACAATAACCATTAAATAATCATTAAAAGCTCATCTGGGAGTAACATTTCCGTCAAACGTCATCTGATCATAAAATCCAAGTCATCAGTCACTGTTAGGGCAGCTTCAGGCTGAACACCAGTGGAACCTCACAGCTTTCAATCTCCTGTGCGACGCACTTCTTCCTCTTACTGAACACCACCCCCGCCGTCAGTCAGAATGACATCCACTGTGGCACTGTTGAAATGAATGTGGGCTCATGTGTCTCTATCACTGCTCCCAGGCCTGGAGGTGGAATTTGCCATGCACGGGACTCGTGGGAATAACCTTCACAGCATGCCTCCCGTGAGCGAGGAAGACGATGACGGCTTCATCGAGGACAACTACATCCCGGCCAGTGAGAGGGCGAGGGCTGAGAGAGCGGCGGAGATCATGGAGGACTTGGAGGACACGGAGGATGAGATGGACGAAATTGAGTTCTCCATCGGCTAACGGGGCGGCCTCTCTGTACACCTCCACCGCTGTGTAAAACCACCGATTCCACTCCAACATTTTCTTTATTTTTTACGTTCGTGTGAGGAAGTGACACGTTGTCAATCGCAAAACGGGTACTTGGGAAACATTTTAAGTTCAGGAAAAGCGAAGAAAATCTCACGCACAGTATGACAAGGTGCTTTATTAGTGCAGTGGTTCTCAATGTGCGATCTCAAAATATACTTAGAACAGTATATCGTGACTTTTTTGACAGTATATTGACAACAGTAACAGAATATGTTTCTCAGTTATAAGTGATAATCAAAGGAATCAGAGTTTGTCCTGAAACAAAGAGTAAAGAAGAGATTAAAGGGTCTTCTGTAAATACGAACATTTGCCAAGTTTTGGCAGTTTTTTTTTTCTGTGTGAGCTGATTTGTTTATTGATCACTTGATTTGACAGCACGGGGTATGCAAAATACCTCTGTACGATTTAAACCAATAACCACAATTGTGCTGAATATAAATAGGACAACGTTTCTACTTTGCACTGTCATGTTTTTGTCAATGAAGGAGACTGTGCAGTTACAGTGCGCATGACACTGAAGTGCAGTCCGGCCTTTCTACAGAGCTCTCAGTGGCATCGAAGCAAGATAAGGACTCTGTGATGCTCTGCAAAAACCAGAGCTCTTAGACAGATCAATAGCTTTACAAGAGACAAAAAAGCCTCGAGGAAAATATCAGGTAATATCTGTGCAATTGTGCCGTTCCAGCATCACTGTACATTATGATTTTTTTTTCTTTTTTCAGGCTCAGTATAATGTGTGTTATACAGGTCTTCAGATGTTCTCGGAAAAGGTACGCCTGCTGCTACATTATAAATGTAGGCTGGTTCAATTATAGTAAAAGCATTAGCCTACTTGTAACTAGTTACTTTCCACTTAACTGCTATTTTTAGAGGATTAACAATAGACTGGGGCTGTGCGTTAAGACAGTACTGCCCTATCTACATTCTGTAAAATTCTGACCTCAATAAAAAATGAAAAAACACTGTCACCTGGATTGTCTGAATGGGTCGACATTCTTATTCTAAATCCAAACTTCTGAGGACTGGTCTCTCCAGCATTTGGTGTTGATTGAATCGCCACACTCACCTTCCTCCTCAGACTTTACAGCAGTGGCCTCAGCAGCAGTAATTAAGCCTGACACAGTGTCTCGAAAAGAGGCCTGGAGCCTCTGAGACCATCCAGCTGATGAGAGCGGTCTGACAGGTCTGTGTGAGGCTGTCAGGCGAGCCTCCTACCCGGAAACACAGCGCGTCAAGTTCACACAGAGGAGCCGGAGCAAAACCGGAACAATGGCGATACTGCTTTCAAAATAAAAGTAGCCTACATAATTTTTAAATTGGCAGCTATAGAGGTGTACACAAATTTGAGCAAACAAATACCCTTCAGCCCACCCAATTTAAATGAGGATTATGTTTGAAATATACCACACCATAATGGTGTAAACATACACAACTACAACACAATTGGATTTCTTAACAAATTATTACATGTACAAGTAAAAGTAGCAAAACAGCAATATAGAAATATTCCATTTCATTTCAAGTCCAAGTTCTGTGTTCAAGTTCAGAGGTGATATCAGCAAGATGTATAAAAAATGGAAGTACTTATGTAGATTGGCCCCTTTCAAAAAGTTTCATAATTAGGTTATACATCATATTTGATTGTTACTGAAAAACATGTTTGTAACTTTTACTAGTTTTACCTACCTCGCATGTAGGTTGTTACGATAATGTAACAATTGTTTTAATGTTTTACAAAAAAAGACAAACAATATATGTTTTGGTTTGACATTTTGATATGAAATGTAACTGCAGTTGTGTTTTGCTTGTCTGGTTTAATCCATCCACTCCGTCGAGTTGACTGATGCTGGATACGGAAGCTGACAATTTTTTATGATTTTCAGATTACTGCAGTATCAGAGTGAGAGTAGTTAAGTAGAGTGAAATGTACAATGATGCAATTTACTTCAGTAAAAGTAGCAATGACTGTAAAATATTATTTCAGCAATTTACAAGAAGATAGGAATAGACATACAAAGAGGGTCAAATAAACTATACAAACAAAAATGTGTGTATAGATAAATAGATATAGTATAAACAAAAAGGCAACAATGTACCAACAACAGACAACAAAAGTGTAGGTTGTAAAGAACACAGTAGGGCCAAGAAAGTATGCTGTGGTTCTATACAGTTTAAGCATGAATACATGCATGCTATATATACTGTATATACAATGCACTTACATTTAGCAATATGGTTCATCAATCAAAGTTTATTCGTGCACTTCAAAGTGCTCCACAGTGACTGACAATCCAATAAGACAGAATGCATGCGAGGAAATGACAATCATGTAAATGAAATAAATACTTTTATTATTATTATAATATAGCTAAAATTTCACTGAAAGGTTCGTTAAGAATTTTTCTTTTCATAAAATGCGCTTGATGAATCAATCTAGAATATTAACATATACTTGAATGTTTCAGATGGTCGAGGTGGAGGTTTTTTTTTTTTAGAATTTTATGAAAATATATCAATTATAAAGCCTATATAAATGTTGAGTAAATTATAACAATATTCTGTATATATTCTGATCTGATCATGTCTTTTGTAGGCCCCATGTGGTGACATAGCTGTGAAATAAACCTTGGCTACAATTTCCACCCCAAAAAGAAAGCAAACGAAAAGTTAAAAGCAGGTTAGCATGAAATGGGCCTAGTCAAGTTAAGTTGACACGCCTAAAAAAAAAACCAACTCAAATACAGTTAGTTACTTGACGCCATCTGTAGTTTCGGGTTCAGTGAAATAAATCCCAGCGGCTAACGGCCGGAAGTCGTGTCTGTCCCACTGCAGCCAGCTTGATGCTCCGCTCCGGAAAAGCAGCGAGCTGCGGCTGAACGCACCAACTGAAGAGAGTGGAGGAGAGGAGGAAGGAGGATGATGGGAGCGGATATCAGTCCCTTCAAGTGACCCATATCTTACAGTAGACCCAGATATTAACCAGGCTAGTTCTTCTTCTCGAGGATTTTACTCTCCACCAAGATGTCGGCGTCGGCGATATTTATCCTGGACCTGAAGGGAAAGGTAAGTTTGAGGCGACTTGTTGTTGGACGGGGGGGAAGTTGACGCGAGCGAAGCACCTGCTCCAAGAGCGCGCGCTCGCTGATGGAAAGTACAGAAACGTCACCGCATTTTAACGGTTGTTTTTCATTTTCTGAAACAACTGTACATAATATGCCACCATACTCCAATGTGCCGGCAGAGACAGGCGGACTTCCTACAGGTTGAGCGCTGTGAGCCTCGTGTAACAGAGCAGCCAGGAAGAGAGGCTCAACTTGCCAAACTCGTTTCTCCAATGTTCAGTGTACGCGGAGGGCTTGTTGTTGTGCGGCGGTGCAGCCTGAGCTCTGTGTCTCATGGGTCCTGTTTCAAAGTTTCAAAGTCTACTAAAGGTTATCCCTTTATAGTTTTCTTAAAAGGCATATTTAAAGGGGACACTATGTAGTTTTGGAGAAGAAATTCTAAACTCAGAATTTTAGTATTTACAATATTAATGAGGTAATACCAATACGAAACTCTGTAACGGAATAAACAAGCTGCTGTCAGAGGAAGATAAGGTCCCCGGAACACTGTTTGAAGCTAGGAAGGTGGCAGGGTCCGCCACATATAAACAAAGTAAAACAGTATGAAATCGTGTTGTCCTTCAAGGTCAGTTTGTTTATTCAGTCATGAAACGACGAGAGTTTAGGTGATTTTTCTTGCCGATGAAGATCTCGGTGTTCTGATTCAAATACATATTGCACCTTTAATGTAAAAGAAAATATTGTCAAACATTGGCAAAATTGTGTCGGGCACATGTGGTTATCAGAAGTGCATTTTGAGGGACACAACCATGTCTAAAACACTTGTAGGCTTCGGTTTTTAGAGCTGCAGTTACTTGACAGAATTTTAACTAATAACAGTAATATATGTGAAAGTGAAGTGCCAAACATTAAGCTTGCTTGATGGCCAAATGTGAGGATTTGAAAAAAAAATTGCTTGTTCTGCTTGATCAACAGTCCAGAGCTCAGAGATGTTCAGTTCAGCCATCAGGAGCATAAGAACACCAGCTAATATTTACATTTGAGAGGGTGGAACCACTTACTGTGTTTGCATTTTTATTCAGGAATTATTCATCAGCTATAGCAATAGGGTTTTGGATAAAGCTGCAAATGAATCCAAACGTAATAGAAATCGCAATAGGTGAAGTGCAGTATCTGAACCGCACATGCTGCAATTCTGCAAGTTTGGCAAAGACCCCGACAAATGTCACCTGTGTGATTTTATCGTTTTTCGAGTGAAAATGTTAAATTTGATGCAAAAATGATCATTCCCATTCATCATGAGTCATACTGCAGTCACAATATCTGTCAAAATGAGAGCGGGACGTCGTGCAGCCTTACTTTTGTGCTGTTGGTCAGACAACACAAGCAATATGAAGACCGTAGGATTATTATTCTTAACAGCACATTTGAATAACTGTCTGACATTTACTATGTAGCCCAAATGATTTATGGAGAAACTAATTTCCAGTTTAATTAATAACAAATTAGTCCTCAAATAGTATCCGGAAATGACTGTTTTTTTTTTTAGAAATATTCTCTAAAATGCCTTTTAGATTTGAGTTATGTATGGGATGAATAAAAGATGACACAGAATTTTCACCCTTTCTTCGTCAGGTTTTACATCTAAACCTCTCAGGGTTAATTTATCTGAGGGCAAGAAAAGGAATTGCTGAGGAAGCCTTATATGCTTCACAATACCCATTAGGGAATTTAAGGGATCAGTCCCTCATAGCCTGGATGTCTGATTGTACAGATTAAAGGTTCTCTCTTTTCTCTCTTCCCCTATCTACCCATCCCTGCCTCGAGGCAAGTCAGCCGCTCTTCACCTTCAGTCGCTTCGCTCTCTGTGTCCTGGTCCTCTGTCCTTTACAACAGTCAAAGGGGAAAAAATCAGCTGTCGTGTCAAACGTCCTTGAAACTGGAGTGCAGAGTATGTTAAAGAACATTCAAAATGACACCACGGATAAAAACAACCTTGCAGACACAAACCAGAACCAGTCACTCCAGTATACACACTTCTAGACACAGTTTACATCACGGGAGCCAGTTTCCACCTCTGCCCTTTATCCCTCCACCCTCTCAGTTGTAGCTCCTGGGCACTCGACCGCACACTGCTGGCTGCTGGGACCGGCTCTGTAGACTGAAATGTCAGACTATTGAAATCAGCATGGCATCATTTGCTCCCAGTACCTCCCAGCAGCACTTTTAAAAAGGGAACATGTCAAAGCAGAAGTTTTGGGTTGTCATGAGCAGCAGCACATTTCCTCTTCACAGTGGAGGTTCCAGAAGTGATACAGCTCTTACTTTTCTGCTTTGTCTTTATTTATTGAATCGAGAACGGTGCATAGTCGTCAACATTAGAGTGCAAGTGTGCCAGATTTAGTCAAGACAGACTCATTTTCATCAGTTCAATCAAATCAACAAACTTTATTACAGACAATACATAAAAGAAATGACATACATATACACAATAAAAGATCATGTTTTAACGGTGGAAAATAGTGGACGCAAGTGTCTTACAAAGGCACGGCTCTACCAATGTCTCATCAAATAGTATTGGTAGCATGTAGTGCTAATTCTTAAGTTTGATAAAACCAAGAAGATTTGTTTTTAGAGATATTAATGCGGCATATAGATTTTGACATAAGATTTAAATCGGTTTAATGCTTAATCTTTTCCCATATCTTGGGATGCCCCAACACATCTTGACAACCGTTAGCTTGCTATAAGATTTAATACATGTATATTTGGTCCCCAGAGGATAAATCCTGATCGCCTGACTTGCCATTTAGCCCGATTATCAGGTCAATAGTGTAATTTTTCTTTACCAATTACCTCCAAAACTAGAGATTCCATCAGCCTTATCTGTGCTCTGCATTTTGTTAGCATGCTTGCTAAGCTGGCGAACATAGGAAACTTATTATATAATGTGCAACACTTTTTTTTACCTTCATGGTAAACATTATACATGCTAGACACCAGCATTTTGGCATTACTGTGGACGTGAACATGCTGATGTTAGCACTCAGCTCAATACACCGAGTGCAGCCTCACTGTTTGGAAAAAAGAGGCTCTGAGAGGATGCACAATGTTAAATGGTTCCAATTGACAGACCAACTCCGAGGCGTCTTTTGGCGTTCGCTTCAATGTGCCATTATTTCATCCACAAGTCAGCTTCTGTGTACTCCCAACAGCTGTGTCACTCTAGAATATCATCATTATTCTGTAATGTTTTCTCTCAGAGCGATTATGGACGTTTACTTTCGGATTCATGCTGTGAATGTTTGCCAAACTGACAGTGAGCGATGCAAACTGAAGCTAGCTTCGTAGAGTTCTTCTCTGTGTCTTGTGTGCCCTCCAGGCAGTGATACACTCCGGTGAGGGTTTTTTTCTGGTTGCTATTTGCCTTTAGAGGTCAGGAACGAGTCCTATTGATTTCACACATGGTTAACAGCCGCTGATTGCCTTGTGTGTCCCAGTAACAAGCTTCCCCTAAACCCATGGAATGAATATCCCTCATCGATTTTCTAGTTTTAATGTTTTAGGAGAAAATACTTTTTCGTTATTTCTTTGCAATTTAGGCAAAGTATCGAAAGTGGTAGCCTTAACCATCAAAATGACTCACCACAATAGGAAATGATTAAAGAATATGTCATTTTAAGCATGTTTTTATTGCAAAACTTTTTAACTTTTATTTTTATCTGCCTTTGCACTACTTGTCATATTCACTGTAATGGATGGATGTATATGTGATGATATTTGCAATAGATATTACTTAGCGGAATATGTTTTTATCAGACAGCACAGTGTCTTGAGTTGGAAGTAACACACTCACAGTAGAATTTAATGAGACCCGGATTATTAAGTAGCTGCGTTCTGCTTTGGGGCATGAAATGTGCTAACTGTTTGTGTGAGGTGTTCTGTTTGATGTGTTCTGCCTCTGCTGGAGTATCTGATGTTTTCCTTTTGGCTTAACTGACACACATTCAAACTGACATGACATGACATGACAGTGATATGATGACTCTTAGATATCCTTAAGGTGGAACATGAGCTTATTCTAAATCATCATTGTGATTGTAGCTGCCAGTCCCATAAAGCGTGTATAGTCAAAGGATGAGTCCCCTAACATCTCTCTGTGCGTTTATCCTCGCATCAGATAATCAGCTGTAGGGTTGGCTGAAGTAAAAAAAAAAAAAAAAAAAAGAAAGTTTAGAAACAGCAGAATCATTCATTATTGATATTCAGTATTCATTATGAAACATCGTCATCACAAATGTGTTTAATTTAATCTCAGAGAAGTACTGGAACATAGTAATAATGCTCCGTCATGATTCGTCTATGTATCGCCTTAAGCAGAAATGAACGGTTTTCTGTACAACACATTTCTGCCAACTCGAAAGTTTCAAGTGAGTGTTCAGCCCAGTCGCCAGGATTAAATGTTGCCAGTGGACATGTCTGCAAACCAAACGTTCACATTTGGATATGTCAAAGGCTACATATCATGTTGGCATTGCTGCAAAATGTGTCATGCTGACTTTTATACGTTTAGGATCTGACTTTCATATCTGGAGGTGAAGGGGACGGTGTTGGTGTTAACAGAGAGGAAGGCTGCCGGTGCAGTGACCACAGCTTGGAGACTGCATTTCCACATTTGCAGGCGTGGCAACACTGGATGCTTTTAAGGAGACAAGCTGCGTTTGTAGGGCTGAAGCAGGTCTTTCAGGCTCGAACATGATCTTTTCCTAACCCTAGACAAGTGTTTTTTGTGCCTAAACCTAACCAGAGCATAAACACAGCATTCTCCAAATCCACGATTCGATTTGACTTCGACTTTTGACATTTTTTATGAGGTGCACCATGACGTCCCTGTCGGGGCACGTATACTTTGCCTTAAGAAGTGTTGTAGATATCAGAGTTTAAGACATGCACCTGAATGCAGCATGAAGTCCCTCTGATCCCTCTGTGTTAAACTTTGTAAACGTTTATTCTTTACTGTATAGAACCACAATTTCTCAAAACCAAAGATATTGTTTTCAAATTGTGTATTTTGTCTGGCCAACATTCCAAAACCCCAAGATATTACAATGAAATAAAACAGTGAAAAGTAACTAATCCTCACAATCTGAGAATCTTGAAATTATAAGCAAATATTTACCATTTTCCTTGATGAATAAATGGCTTAAACAATTATTTGACTGTCAAAATGGACTATTTTTCAGTCGATTGGCCCAGCACTCATTTTAAACCAACATGAACCCTTCATACTTCATACTTGATGGGACACGCCATGTCTGTAAATCCACACTGATTGTGTGTATGTGCTCTGCATGAGAAAGTACCCTTCATGTAAATCTGCTGATCTTGTTTATGTCCTCAAGACAAACCTCTCACGGAATAAACAGTAGTGATAATGGCTAGCCAGAATTTGCAGTTCAGAGCATTTTTTGCCTGTATGTTTTTCTATCGGAGTTCTTTTCCACAGCTACAAAGTCAATCTCTGCATACTTTTCCGTGGGCCTTCAGCGCTGCATCAAAGATCTCATTCTCTCCCTCTGCTGACCTCTGAACTCCTCGCTCTGTGGTTTCAGTCTCTTCTCACACAAGCTGAGCAGTGGCCTGTTCATATCCTTTCCCCCCCGCCAGATTACTTTACTTTCCTGGCATTTCCTTTTTTTCATTTCTTATTTCCTCCTGCCTTTGTTGTATCTGCCCCTGTGTGACCCCTGCGCTACACACTCCTCTATTAAAGACGGGGGGGGAAGCTTTGTGCGTTTGTGTGTGTGTCATCTAGATCCCTCAAGCGTTGAAGCTTTGATCTCTTTCTTCACTTCGCTCTGTGTGTCCAGACTCTTGCAAGACTGCTGACTCATCTTGTTCTGAATGTGTGTGTGTGTGTGTGTGTGTGTGTGTGTGAAATGTTATAACAGCCACAGTTGTGACCATGTCTGTAAATGTCAAGACAACAGCTGATACTGTTCTCGTCTGAGTCACAGTCCCTGATATTGATCAACCCAAGATCTGTTGAATTTTTTTTAGATATACAAAAGTGATGCTGTTCTGTGATACAAACGTGTACGTTTCTGTCAATTTCAGTAAATGTTGTCATCTCTTTGAAGCCAAGGCCAATCTCCCCGAGCCCTGTTTGCAGTGTAACTTGAGTTTCTGGGTCATCTTTTTGTTGTTTTGACATGTGTTGTTCTCGTGTTTATTACTGTCAGTGCATCCGCAAAGTGATTCCAATGTGTGTCATCATGGCAGAATATGATCCTGGATACACTTATTGTACCGGGAACTACCGCACGAGTGGTTAAGAGGCATGTGGTTAAATATGTCTGTCTGTGAACACATTTTTGTCAGCGCTGTAGCATGGCCACCGGAAGCAGGGGCATAGACATCCCCACATTATGCTCCCGGCCCACATTTGTGGTCCTGGTGGCACCTACCACAAAAGTGTGTACTTAACCAGGTGTGTGTGTGTCTGTCTGACTGTCACTGTGACAAACTCACAACCATGAAAGATACAGTCACAAGACTTTACAGGATTGTGCTCCTATATGATAATGTAGAAATCCGTACTGACTAGTCACGGGTAAGAACGTCAACATATTGACAGATGTTGCAGCTGTTGTGATTGCTAGTATGGCTAAAAATGACTGCACAAATGGATGTTTTTAACAGAATAACAGGCATTTTCTTTTATTCTGTAGTTGACATCAAGGGGGAATTACAACAACAGCATTGAACCAGCGACGATGCTATTAAACAGTATGCACCTTAGACCATTAGGGCCCAGAGAAACTGCATGTCCTCTTTCATTTAACACGTGAATGTTGGGTAGATGGATAAATTAAGTTTGCGTACCCTTTTTTTTTTTGCTAGAATTTCAAACCTGACAATCACTCAGCGTGAGCAGACTCAGTGGAGTTCTGTATAAGCTCTTATTTCATGTTGAGAAGCCGGTCATTCATCATTCATATTCAGAGATTCGAGTTTCAAACACAGTTTGCACATTTCCTGCAGAGATGACCCTGGAAAAATGGTGTCATTTCCATCCATAAAAAGAGGGTTTGTAGTCAGCCGGAGGTTCTTAAAGAAGCCTGCTCAGCGTTGGTATCTCCACTAAAAGCTATGCATATTTAATGACTGGGCAGTGCCTCTATAATAATCTCTTCTCTTTATATATATTTTACTCTTTCCTTTATGAATCCAGGTGCTAATCTGCCGCAACTACATGGGTAATATGGACATGAATGAGATTGACCACTTCATGCCCATCCTGATGAAGCGAGAGGAAGAGGCGGAGATGACACCCATGGTCAGCCACGGCTCCTCGCACTTCCTGTGGATCAAACACAGCAACCTTTACTGTATCCATTTCACTTCGTGTCTGAATCTGAATCTCTTCACTATTTTTTTCCAGCATAAATACAGTAAATTGTCATCATCTATTCACAGACCTTAATATTGTCTTCCATTAGCTGTCTCAGCTCCGTAGAAGTCCTGTTCATCAGGTCTCTGCAGCCTCTCAGCCTCTGTTTCATCGCACCACGTTTCACAGCCAGTTGAAAAATTTAACACAGTTTCGCTGTGATGTGTTATGCACTGTATACCCTTCTTTCCTAATGCGAGATTGGGCAGTCAAACTTCCTTACACATTATTAATTCAGCATAGCAGTTGTGAGTAAGTGGTATTCCCACTGCACCACATTAGACAACTGAGCTGCTTTACCTCCCTGTGGCCATGTTCTCAATTGCTTGCGAGTGTGATGCATTCTGCTAACTTTGTGTGTCATTGCATTCATCTCGTAACCACCCACAGTATCCCTATGATGTTCACCACATGTCTCCTCCTTGCACAGTTCTGGTTCATAACAACTTGCAGGTTTATCGACTCAGATACTCTGCCTGTCACCTGTAGATGTGTAGCCATTTCTTAACGGTCCCCTCCTCAGTGGTGGCAATGACTAAGAAGAATGCCAACGCTGCTCTGGTGTACTCCTTCCTTTACAAAATTGTGCAGGTGCGTCTGTTTCCTGAGAGTCCAAATATTTAACATCTCTCTGTGTTTAGAATGTGTTGTCCACCCACCTAGCCTGTTTGATTTGCTGTCAAGTGATAATGTGCAGTTTCAGCTGTTATCTAAAACTATGTGAGACCAAGTCATTTCACCGATCACTGTAAGCTTTTTCTGCCGTTGCTATTCGATTATCACCGCACAGTTTGGGGTGCAACTACACCTGTTATTTCATTGGCTGTTTTTTCACTGCATTTATCCATTTGATGCCACCATGTCTGCCAATGAAATAGGCTTTTGATTCTTATGTAAAGCCTGTAGATTGAATGAGTATACCCTTTTCCTACCAATACACAATGCAAAAACCATGAAAGTACTGCCAAAAAATATGCATGTCATTTATCTACTGTAATATAATGTGTGTGTGTGTGTGTGTGTGTGTGTGTGTGGAACTGCGTCTGCCTGTTTGTCGTAGGTATTTAAGGAATATTTTAAGGAGCTCGAGGAGGAGAGCATCCGTGACAACTTTGTGACAGTCTACGAGCTGATGGACGAAGTGATGGACTTCGGTTTCCCTCAGACAACAGACAGCAAGATCCTACAAGAGTAAGAAAACTGTTACACAACCTTCATGCAGGACTGTTACCTCCATGCAAGGACTGTATGCGTAGCCATGTCTACATGTTCATGTGTGAGACAGGATAATAAAAGTGGCTCATTTTGATACGTCTTTAAAAGTGAAGCAGTTACAGTTAGGGCTTCGTGTCGTGTCAGTGATAGTGATATAAATAGAGTACTTTGATTCCATTTTTATCTACTTTGAAAGGGCAACTACAGTAAGGTTGTTGAATTTTGTTAAGTTAGCAGGGAACCCAGTACAGATTATGAAACTAAGCACTAGAGACTGCCCAAAGTGATGTTTGTTTCACTAAAATCCAAATTAGATTTAAACTTGTTGTGCATATTCTTTGGCGATTAGACGTCATCATGATGTCATCGTATTTTAAGAAGGGAATGGAGCCGATGCATGGTATGGGACAACCCTCGATGGGGTCTTGGGTAAAGAGAATGATGATACGCAGGTTTTGTGTGAGCTCAGACCTGGGGCGCTGGAGGTGACTTGGGTGAAGGAAGGTTGCAAAATGACAACTGACAGAGGGGAGAACACATTTAAAGATTGGCAGCAACAATATGATTGGCTTGAGAGATCTTGGCATAATCTTGGTGGTTAAACTGAAAGAGTATAGAACACCTAAACGAAAACAGGAGAAGAGGGAAAGAGAGAGAGAGATAATCTTCCTGATTGAACTTAAGCTAAGCTCCATTTATCTTACCTGAAGTAATTGCAGCGTCGTGTCCTCTTGAGGAGAAGATGACGCTGGTGTCGAAGAAGCCATTGGCCTTGCAGACATGGTGCAGCTGTCCAAACAAAAGTTTCCACCATGCTTGATGATGTGCCTTGATGATGTGTGTCTTCTCAGTTATTCCTGAAATTATTCTTCTGCATTTAACGCGTTGTCTTTTTACCATTAACACATAAACATGGTGCTTGACTGTATGGTTTGTAACTGCTGCAGTAGTGGGCCAATCACATGTTGCATTAAATCAGAGAATTCTTGCATTGACTGGCTTACCAAAACTGTAGAAATAGTCATTTATTTCCCCAAATGGATACATAAATGATCAAATGGGGTATTTTTTTCCTGTAGAAGTCAAGATACTACTTGGTACAGGGTGGGTTAGGATTATTTTGGACGATACCTTAAACGTATTGAATAAAACTACACAACCCTAATTAATGAATAATAATAATAATAATAATAATAATAATAATATTTTATTTGATGCCGCTTAGAAATAAAAGCATAAAATAACAACATCACAGATCATTGAAACCAAACATTGACCTAATTACAGTAGAACTGTTTTTTTGTGAAGTCATTTTTTTTATATTTTACAAAACTTTGATCAATTATGTGTGTTGACACTGTGTTCTGGCATTTTAAGTATAATGTTAATCAGGCTGATAAAGTTTAGAGTTTCGAACTCTCAAAGGTCATAATTCAGCACTCCAGTCTGATTTTAATGCAACCATTTTAGCTCAAGCAGTGCCTGTTTCATCCATCAGGGAACAAAACATTAAAGTTTTTTTCAGTGAGTTAAAAGCTTTGTATTTCATCCTGTAAGCGATCATAAGAGATGGGAATAAGAGAACATGATGATCCTGTTTGAAGTGCCTTTGGCTTATTTGTTGATTCATTCAACAAAGTACAGCTGGTGGCTAAAGCTATAATGAGTGGCAGAACTTTATTCAGTGAGTGAAATGAATTGAAGCCACTATCCTTCTCGGGGTCGACAAGTGTTTTGTGTTCACATTGTACACATAGTTGTTTTGCCTCTTCCCTCCTCATGGCTCCTCAGGGAGGCACTTGTTTCCACTGAAAAGCTCAGCGCTCACTGTACAGTACCATAGAAACACGAGTTCTTCAGCTTTGCTTCCAATGAATGGAATGATATGAAAACTAATAACAAACGTTCAAATGTGCATGGCACATTGTTTGTTGGTAATGTGTGATTGAAATGTTTTTTTGCTGAGGCTTTGCTGAGGTTGTGTGTGTGTGTGTGTGTGTGTGTGTGTGTGTGTGTGTGTGTGTACAGTATGTGTGTTTGGTGTCTGAATAGGGCTGATAATTACCAGGCTCCTATTGGCACTCAAACACAATGACACCGTCAGCTGGACACACTCGAGACTCTGAGACAGAAAAGCCCTGCTCTTCTCTTCTCCAAGGAGACACACAAAAGTGTCATTTCTCCCTTGTGCATACACGCAGACACACACACACACACACACACACACTCCCTCAGACAGTAAACACACACACTGTGTCACTGTGTCTCTCTCTGTCTGCAGGCTATTCCAGTTCTCTGACCTTTTCATGCCTTGAGCACCACAAAAACGCTTCTTTTCCCTTACATTAGAACACATACTACCTGGTAATGTCTACCGTGTGCGTGTGTGTGTGTGGCAAGAGACTGAGCACGTGAGAGATACATATGCATGTTGCATGTGCATGTCTTAGTAGAAACCTTCATGCGTGTGTGTGTGTTTGTTATGATTGCTATTGTTATGCTAATCTGTCAGTCTGCTGCCAACCCCCGCTTCCAGATCCTTTCATTTGCATTTCTGAGGAGAATCAGGGCAAAACAGAAACAAACAGCAAAGCAACAAAACAACCCAACATCGACCCCAACCCCACTTGTCACCACCTTTCATCTCTCAGCCCTTTCAAATTGTTGTATGTGTCAACATGCATTCAAGACCCATTAGGTGGGAGGAACTGGGACAGAAAACTAGGGGAGGAAGATGCCGCCTCAATCCGTCAATCAATTCTGAAATTTGTTTATTTAGCACTTTCTGTTGTTGACATTGGAAATTTACAGTAGAATTGAAAACAAGTGTTGTGTTTGTGTTTCCTATTTGTTCTTTGAAGGTTCTTATTGGCTTTACTTGACACTTGGCCCATGCCTGAACAGTTACTGTAACTCAATTTAGAACTGTCACAGTCACTATGTTTATAATAATTGATATAAGCAAGGTGGCACAGGGGTTCACTGCTATGGTTAATTCTCACCTCAGTTTTCAGCCTCAGCAGACAGCTGATTCAAGCAGCTGCTTGAATGTATGCTACTTGCTCAGCTCCAGCCAACATACAGACACAGTTAGAGACTAGCTGGAGAACACAGTGGAGCATTTATTAGCTAAAGAGCTAGATATTTCCTTTTGGAGTTTTTTGATATCAATTTCACAATTTACAATTGCCAGGTGGACAAGTGATTATGTTGTTCCATAACTTCTGGATCTGTAAATAAGCAACTGTAAGCTAACCCACCATATCATCTTAAAAGGTGATGATATGTCAACCTCTTTTAGCTGCCCAAAATTGGCCAAAAAATTAGGAATAATCCAGGTTTAATCTGTATGTTATTGTTTTCAAAAACCCCTGTTACTACAGTAAACAGCAACTTGTTTAACAACAACAACAACAACAGCCCAAAATTAACCTGGCCACAGTGAATCTTAGCAGGCTCGCAGCTGTCACCTTTTTTTGCAGGCTTTCAGTCATTTTAATGCCAGG
>OMLP01045504.1:0-13929 GCA_900302685.1 Spondyliosoma cantharus
CCCCCCCGACTTCTAGCCTTCGACCTCTTAACTCCTGCGACGTCTCATAACAACAACAAAAACAATGGCAACATGGGTTAGGGTTAGGGGTTTTTTCTGCACCTTAACCGCACATTGTAGCCCTGCAGAGGTACTTTAAAAAGCAAGAGATATGTGAAACAGTGACATTGAATGTAAAGCCGGATCATACATTACAAAACCGTCCATTACAGACGTCTTTGTTGGCCAATACAGCTCCACCCTAAAGTTAGTTTGTACAATAGTATTGTTTTTGGCAATGCCCTCTCTTGTACTCTGACTTGAACAAACTGTGTACTTGTGTCATTGATGCAAAACTGGTATTAGGATTGATTTGTCTTTAAAACAAATTAAACTGAATTGGTCCCACTTAAGTCGGCAGTATCAGCAAAGGGCAAATTAATAGGATGTTTGATGTATTCATGAGCATGAGTTAAACTGAATGTTCTTTTGAGTATTTTTCAAGGTAATAAACAGAGGTACAATGCATGAAATAATGCTGCGGCTTATTCATCTTCCATCTGATACTTTAGGTCATTTTCCATTAGCTGAATGGCTTCCGTTACCGTCGAATTGCTTTTGCTGTCAATTTGTTCATAATTACTTTCCTTCCTATCCCCCTTCTCCATAGTTTTTTTTTTGTTCTTATGGAAAGCAGGGTACACAGTGGACAGTAAGAGAGAGATGGTTGAGAGACAGGCAGACAGCTATTTTACTGTCAATCACCCCAAAGAATAGGATAGTCTATTTTAAATTACAAAAATTGCTCTTCAACGTAGGGATATTATCTGAACATAATGTGACCATATTTGAATATCTTCCCTTTCTCTTTGAAGGTCTTTGAATTTCCAGTTACTGAAATACCGACAGTTAGCCCATTACTCTTTTTCCCCTTGTTCTTCCTTTTGAAACCTTTTTTCTCATGTCTTTGTTTACTCATCCTTTTCTTCATGCTTTGTTCTTTTGGGCTTTGTATTTGATCAGCTCCATTCTGTTCCATCTCAGTAGGTCACTCAAGGCAATTTCAAAACTACTGTCAGTTTGTTATTGCTGCAGTCCAGGGAGTTGTTGCTTTGTAGTATTTGTGCCTCGATTGTGTGGGTTCCATTTCTTTTGAGACTTTATACTAATACTTAATACTTTACTGTATTAATGAAGGTTTTATTTTATTTATTATCACTCTAAGCCGACTGCTGTATCCAGTGTAACCAGTGTCTATCCCAAGACTTGAGACCAATGGCGTCCCGTCGTTTCGGGGAAGACAGATTGACTCAAGAGAGTTTACATCCCGTTTATGACCAAGAGTATGGAGTGATTTGTTTTAATTTATGTAACTACTATGTAAGTAAGTGGAGGCACCTCACCTTCATCACATATGTATGTTATGTATGTTACGTATGTTAAGTTACATATGATCTTAGGTTACTTTTGCTAGGTTACTTTTGTCAGGTTACGTGAGTTACGGAACTGATGGAACTAACCAGGCTGAATAAAGTTATTTAAATCTAAAGTATGATATTTCCTAAACCTAACCAAGTAGTTTTGGAGCCTCGACCAAACTAAGTAGCGTGCATAAACCTAACCAAACTGTGACCATAAGACATTTCTACCATTCCAAAAGTCATAATATTTCATTATATGTGAATTGTTTGTCAGCAAGCTAACTTGATGATTGTAGCACTTGAGAAAAGCTTATAGGTGCATTACTGTCCCTTACTGGAGCTGGTGACGGCTAGAAAAAACTTTCTCAATGATTGTGAGTTAGGGAGTGTTTCATCAATTTAGTTAATTTCTCAGAGAATAAAGCATGGACCTTGATGAAAAAAAAATCTGGTGTATTTACTAGGTCGCAGGTATTTATGTGTCAGTACAGAAGGGGCTTGTACAGTATTGCATTGGATATGCATTCTACTGATTCTAGTTTAATAATGAGATTAATTGCCTTTATCATACCTGTTGCAATTTACTAGTACATGTTTGACAGTTGACAGTTTATTACAATGTATGCACAGTCCAGCATGATGCAGTGGTAAGGTAAAAGCACTTTGAAGGCTAATACTTTTAACACCTACAGATTAAATAAAGTCAACCACAGATGCTATCACCTGTGGTTGATGTACAGTATGTCTCTGGTGTCATTAGTGCTGTGCCCTCTTACAAAGTGAATGCTTTAATATTTCACTTTTTACCTTTACTGTCCCTCCTGACTTGGGCTGAATTTCCCTGGGACTTCTTTTATATTTTTCTCCTATGCTCTGTGCCCTTCTAGAATACAGGTGAAAGGGGGAACATGTTTAAACTAATAAATATTACAATGAAATTTCCTCACTCGAGTTATTTTTTTGTATTCAAAACCTGAAAAAAAAATTAGGAGAGTTACACTTTTAATCAGTCAGTAAAGGGAAGTGCCTATACATGATGGGTGTCCAACAAATAAGGAGAATTTAACATCTTCATCTGTCTGTGGCTGATTACAATATGTGCGGCTTCATCATATAAAGTGGTAAATTTGAATGCTAATGTTTCATAATAACTTTAGATTATCAATGACGGCCCTCTTTTTATTATTATACTCAATACATTTTAAAGACATTTAACCAGAGTGTGATTAGGTAGACCTCAAAGAGCTCAATATGAATCACCAGTCCTCCCACTGAAGATTTTCTGGTGGTTTAAAAAATATTCTGGCTCTTCCTGGCCCTGTCAAACTAAAACAGTCCACTTAAAGAGCAGAAAACACTTCCCTGCTCATCAAAATCGGCTCCTCAGTCTGACATTGGACAGGAAGTCATAGGCAGTACTCCCTGAGGGGATGCCATGTCGTCTAGTGGCCAAGGACATAATGGAGGACAGTAGCTCTGACGGTGGTTTGCTTTTGATGCCCTTTAAGCTTGATGGCACTTGCAGCTCTGCTGCTTAGGGAATTGCTGAGGGAGAGATCTTTGGGAATGATGAGTTGTGATGAAGCCATGTTCAGGTGGGGGCAAGAATGTTTTTTTCAGAGCTTTAAAAATAGCATCAGATTTGGATAAGCAATTAATAGGCCAAGAACTGTGTTCAAAATACATGGGAGACCACTGGTTTGTTTTCATTTGTTCAGATAGCTTACACTGTTTTCCTGAGATGATCCTAGAAAACACATTTCTGTACTTGTTGCATCCTTTGCTAGATGCCTCAAGCCGGATTGCTACATAGAGGCAAAGTCAAGAAATTTAGACACTCTCTTTCAGAAGCCATAATGATGCCAAATCACATCAAAAGGCAAACAGCAAAATTGTCACTTGATTTCTGGATTGAGTTATTTTGTTATGTTCAGATGAAAGAGGTCTTTCGACATTTATTGATTAAGAGAGGGAGAGACAAAGAGAGTGTGCAAAAGTTGATGTGCTGCATTATAATGTGAAATTCCTTTGTTGAGACTGTGAGTGACAGACTGATAACAAGTGTATTGGTATTTGAATTCCCTTAGACGTATAACATGAAATATTTTGCTCGCTACTTACTTTACTTTGACATGATAACTTAATGTCCAGTCTGTTGTTGGTTGACTTCAAGGAGAAGTAGCCCTATACAGTATAAGCATTGTTTTTCTAGGTTAGGCTTGGCAACTACCTGCAACACACTTATACCACCATGATGTTTCTTTCTTTATAATGTTTCACAATCTTTCGATCCAGTCCAGTCTCACGGCAAAGTATGTACGAGACCCCCCAGTCCATTAGGGGGTTGTGTGTGATGGTGTGCATCACCTCTGCATGACCAACCATCATTGCTGATGAAAATCTATCTGACATGACTCGGGCAGAAATGTTCAAAGAGGAGGTAATGTTTTTAAGTTTTATTCACTCTCTAACACTATCAGAGTTGTTATAGCGACCAAATGAAACACACTTGTTGGAAAGATTTGGGATAATGCATGTACACAACTCAACAGCATACAGGTCTATTGGTTTTTATACATTTTAATGCATTTTAATCCTGACTTTAATTGACTGAGTCTGACAGATTCTGTCATTTTTCTTGGGAGGACAGTCTCTTCCAGTCGCCACTGAGGGAATCTTTTTTTCTGAATCAATGACATTGAAGATTTACTTTAGTTTTGCTTAAGTTTTTAAAGCAAAGTAATTGAAACACTGCAAACAGAAGTCTGACCTTAATTCCGCGGTGGACCTTTATTTTCAAGAATCACTTAGCACTCAACAATAAAAGGTCTTGTGCAAACACTTGCCCAGCTGACAGCCCTCTAGAGACAACTATTCAAGAAAATTGCTGAGGGAGAACACACCGAGCTTCTGGTCTCAAAGTTAATTTACAACTCCACTGGTGTTTAAGTGTGTCAAGGGTCCTTGGGAGCCCTCTCCTGCAAAGGGTCTTTAATGGAGCTCAATGACGCAATGGAGAGAGAAAGGGAGGGTGACATTGTCTCTGTCTGAAAACTCACCTCCCTCTAATTGCCTCAAGTCCTATTGATTACCTGAGGCCCCTCACACCTTTTCTGTGTGATCCCTTCATACTGTGTGTAATCCCCTCACAGAGCTTATAGACCCACACGGTTGCTGTTTTCTGATGTGATTAGCAGTATTGATCAAAATGTGGTTATGTGTGTGTGTGTGTGTGTGTGTTTTGCTCACCTAACGGACGTGATTGCTCATAATTTGGACGCTGAAAAGAAGGAACATGGCTGCATACTGATGTTTAGTGCACGCAAAGTCCACACAAGCCTACACACATAGCCTGCATCCACTGCCTTTAACACACACCAACTCTCTCAGCAGTGAGTGGGCAGCGAACCCGAGCATCCATCACTCCCCTCCTGCCAGGCCTGGAGGTGTGTTTAAGCAGCAGTTTGATCCCCAGCTCATATTACCACACATTCGACTGTCACAACACACACCATCACCGCCAGTCATTCTCTCCGTCTATCTGTCTCTCTTTGTGTCCCTAAGGTAAATTAAGATGACTCCATTCCCACACAATTAAATGTTCTCATACCGTCTGGCCCTCCACCATTTTGTGTGTGTGTGTGTGAATAGGATGAGATGGCAGATCCAGCGCAGGCATTTGTAGTGAGGGATGGAAAGTGAGAAAAAAGTCAGTACATCTAATCTCTTCATCGATTAGAAGAACCTTGGATCCCGGCGATAACGCCTGCCAATTAGACAAGCCGCCACAGTTAGCAATCCAGTCATATCTAGGCTAAATTCACCTACTGTACCTCTTGGCTCTTGTTTTCAGCTGCCTGCTTTTTGAAATTCACTTGAATTCTGAAGCTGTCCGTGGACTCAATAACTAGAACGTGTGTAGGAGTGGTGCAAGAGGGCAGAAATACCAAAAGATTGGGAAAAAGTGTGACTATAGACCAGATGTAGCAGCACCACATCGACTAAACCATAGCATTTTCCTACCAAAGTGCGACTTAAGCATTTGTTTGAACATCATTTACTATAATAAAGATTTTTAATTTATATCTAATTATATAATCTTTCTCATTATGTGTGGAGACTTTTGTTTGCTCTTTTTCAAGAGAGAATTGGGGCATTCAATGTGCTGTGTTCAGCCCATTCATGCTCTGTATCCCTGGGTCGGAGCCATTGAATGTAGGAGGATATCCTGTGTCATCCTGTCACAGTGTCTTTTTCAGCCCACTATCTCTAGTTATTATTTAATTTTCAACTGACTGACTACAGCACATGAAAGCTAAGATTCAGCGTTAGCTTTCGGTCTGGGTCTGGGTGGTGGATTGGCCAATCCACTGGGTCTGGGTCTGGGTGGTGGATTGGCCAATCCACCACCCAGACCTCCAGACCCTGTTTGCCACATAAAACGCATTATGTCCGTCCTGCTTCCTACATTAACGCTGAACCTTAGCTTTCGATGAAAATCATGTGCTGTAGTCAGTCAGTTGAAAATTAAATAATAACTAGAGATAGTGGGCTGAAAAAGACACTGTGACATGATGACACAGGATATCCTTATCCTTAACTCGCACCCTTTCTTTGGTAGGAAAATGCTATGGTTTAGTCGATGTGGTGCAGCTACATCTGATCTATAGTCACACTTTTTCCCAATCTTTTGGTGCAGCACAATGGAGTTTGTATCTTGGCGCAATTCTTCATGTTTGTTCTTGTTTTTAAACCATAACCTCAGTCTTCCCCTATTTTCAAGTGCTCGAAGGCCGCTCTCAGATGGCCGAAAAAATTGCCGGCTATTGCCAGTAGTGTGGGAAACACTGAAAAAACTATGGTCACAGGCGCTCACAGATGGCCTGATGAGTCAGGTCCCTAACCCAAACCCTAACATTTGGGAAGTACAATGCTAAATTGCTGGTGTTGAATGCCGTTGAATTTCCCTGACCTTAACCATAAACTAAACATGGTTTTCTTCGTACGAACATACTTGAACCTTAACTGTATGGTAGTTGCCACAAACAAATATGGGTGTGAGAGAAGTAATTTCCAAAAGTGTTGGCATTGAATGTTAGAAAATGTGTTACATGAAATCAAAAGCTCTACCTGGCAAGAAGTTGTTTTTGTTTGTTTGATGCTTCCAATTTGGGGCAACAAAATCATACATTTTTAAACCCTACATAAAGGGGCTTTAATGAGTATAAAAATTAGTCCATTCCAATCACAGGAAAATATAGTTGTGTATATGGATGAAATTAAAAGGGGATTTTACTCTGATAATACAATATTTTTTATTATCAGTGAATGTTTTCCCCAAAGGCTTGGGTGTCTTATCTTATTTAACAAGCCATGTGTCTGTACTTTCAGTAGATACTTTCAGTTCTCCTATGGCTCTCTCAAATCATACATCTTTAATTAGATGTCTTGTAATTCCTGCCCAGCTTGCCAGAGTAAATATTCATTCAGCTTCCAGCCTGCTCTTTCAACAACACACTAGAGCAAAGAGTTTTAATTTCTTCCAAAACTGACAGTTTTAGAGTAGGAACACTAGAGTAGATTTCAGTGAGCTCATGG
This sequence comes from Spondyliosoma cantharus, assembly GCA_900302685.1. NCBI lineage: Eukaryota > Metazoa > Chordata > Actinopteri > Spariformes > Sparidae > Spondyliosoma > Spondyliosoma cantharus. The sequence goes on from OMLP01045504.1 coordinate 6,999, forward strand.
GAAATGAAATGTTCTGTTCATTAATGGATAGGTCCTCCTACCTTTTTCTTGTTGGTCGGGCAGATGTAGAAGCTGGTCACCACGATAGTCGTGCCTGGCATCAGGTTAAGTTTGGTGTAGGTGGTGCCGTAGTCCGTAGACCTGAATGCAGGCAGACAAAAACAAGGACAAGCATACTTTTAAGAACATTTTTGTGGTCATTTCCTTTTGTAATGGTCTCCTGAACTGCACAATATCAAAAGCAAATGGCATTATGGTAATGATTTGGAGAATAGGACTTCTAAAAATGCTGCTGTGCCTACAATATGTTGATAGTTCATTAAATTGTATAACTTTCCCAGGTTCTATTTCACCAAAATACTTATTATCCTGCATATTAAAAGAATAGCTGCTCCATGGAAAAACCTTTGCATCGACAGAAGAAGATTAAATCTCAAAAAAGCTTTGGAAAAGCTGTCCTTCTTATTCTCTGAAACTGCCCTTCAGGCGCTATATCAGCTCTCTGTTCATCATATCATCTTTCCCATCCAAAGTCTCAGTCCCAGTGACAAATAAGAAATGGCTGGACAACCTGTCATTGCCAGGACGATGCAAAAACAGCCCCGGGCTACCAATGAAGTACAGGCCAGTCCCCAAATCTGGCAGCTTTAAGAGCAGGTTTGGAGTGCTCTGTGTGGCTGAGATTTATAGTTAGCTGCTGGATTGTTTTTCCAGTCTGGCTCAGTCACACCCACTGAGCAGAGGGAAGGTGGTTTTGAAAAACATCACGTTTCAGTTCAGTTTAGCAAGGCTGGAGAGAGGTGACCGCTTATGGATAATTAATGTTTCAAATTACTGTCAGCAACATACATGGGAAAGTCTAATACAGGAAACATTATGCTCAAGCATGTTAGGTGAATGCAGCAAATACTGATTATGGAGGTTTAGGAACATTAATTTAACCAAGCAGTAAATACACAATACGAATGCAAATACAAAATCTACTGTATTTGCTTTCTCTGGTGTGCAACTCTCCAGGGCTAATTTCAAAAGCAATCCAAAGTACACAGGAAAAGAGATACTGCAGCATTTAGCTGAGGCTTGAAGGTTCAACAGGAGGCAGCCAGAAAGAAGAGGTCTTGATGAAAGAGAATGATGAGCTAGCACGTCAGCCTGGTTAAGGATGAGAGAATTTACTCTTTCGCGCAGTGGGGCATCAACCACTGACAGACATACACACAATGAGACACGATCACTACCGAAGCCCTGCCAAGCCATTCGGCAAACAGCTCTCCCAGAGTGCTCTGGTACAGCTGGAGAAAATGGAGTGGCATAGCAGGGGTGAGCTATTTCTCCGCGGTGAGCTGGCAAGTGTTTTCATCTTCCTCTCCGGCCTGTGTGTGGTGTTTAACCCGGGATTACTTGAAGGACATGGACAGATCTAGTGCTGATGACTGTGTAACGGCCAGAGCTCAGTGCTTATCTTGAAACCCCACTTGTGGCTGGAGTAAAGGCCTACTAGGCCTGATGTGTAGGGGTCCACTGAGAGGCTGGACCATCAGGGTGTAAGTGCAAAAACCACACTGATTCATTCTTAATGAGGTAGGATGACGATAAACATTTCTTGTTTTAGTGTGGATTCATGTTGTATTCTGCCTTTTGCCTGAATACCTGGTGATCTTTCAATAGAGAAGAACTCGTGTCCATAAGGGCAACCACTCAAGAGGACTTATTCCCCACTTTTCTCCTCCCATCCGTTGAATTATTGGACATACTGGTCAAAGGTGCGCTCACCTTTGCTCATGTAGTGAAACGATCCGGTGCATCTCCTTCAGCGTGGACATCGCACACCGCTACCAGGAATATTTCTCTTTAACGTACGCTCACTGTGCAACAAACTAGATGAGCTTCAGCTGCTGGTGGGGAAAAACAGAGACTTTTCTTCATCTTCTGTTTTGTGTTTTACGGAGACATGGCTCTGCGGAGCCATACTGGACTCTGCGCTGCAGCTGGCAGGCTTCCAACTCTTCAGAACGGATTGCGACACAGAACTTTCCGGTAAAACTAAAGGTGGAGGTATCTGCTTTTACACTAACAGTGGCTGGCGTAATGGCATGACAGTGATCATACAGCACTGTTGACATCATCTAGAAACATTCTTCATAAACTGCAAACCCTTCTACTCCCACCGTGAGTTTGTTTCATTCATCCTGGTCGGTGTATACATCCCACCGCATGCTAATGTGCAGGAAGCACAGCGCGTGCTAGCCAACCAGATACTGAGTGTGGAGTGGACCATCCCGGACTCTTTGGTGATTGTGCTTGGTGAATGTAACAAAGGTAACCTCAGCCATGAACTACCCAAATTCAAACAGTTCATTAACTGCCCAACCAGAAGAGAGCGGAGCGGTGGTTCACCAATTCTCTGCCGATGGTGATTCACTCAGAGCCGAGCAGCCAGACGAGCCGGAGTGTCAGTTCACACAGAAAGCCGGCGCTGCAGCTCCTAAAGAGGCGTGACGATACACGTCATGATGATGACGTCGGTGTTTCCCAGGTGTCTCCCCTGTCAATTTGAACCCGCGGCCCGTTTCTAATCATATGGATGATGTTATAATGTGTAGTGATAGAGATCCTGACCCACCAAACATCCTGAAGAGTGGCGAAGTTACGTTTTTCACTATAAATGACATAATTACATAATCACCATCAGTAAACAGGACGCTGTCTGACTCACTCCTGGGGAGGGTCAGAGCGCTGATGGTCACTGTGATTTATTTTCATCACAAACACTCCATGAGTTAGTTTTTCGCCGGTGACAGACGCTGGTTTTCGGGCAGAAATGTGACAGAAGGCGGAAGGACAGACAGGAGGACAGACGCTTCTCCACGTACAGCTGCGGTATTTCTTTTCCTCATATAAGTTGCCAACGACAGTTACAGTTACTACATCACTGCTTTGTGGAAAATTGCTCTTTATTAAGTTGAGTGAGAGACCTGTGCAGTTATCAGATGGTCTGACCGACACGCCCTCGCTCCGCGCCGCCGGCTTATCCGTTCACACTGGGGCGGTTTAAAAATAATGCGTCTCTGATACTACCTCCAGAGGAGGATCAGCGCCGGAGTGAAATTTCCCCCCTCGCCACCTCTGAAACTTTCACACAGAGGAGGAGGCGGAGAATTGGCGCAGGAACCCCGCATGCAAACGGCCGTGTGAATGGGGCTAGAGGTGCATATCACGCCATCCCCAACGCTGCACTGGGCCTCTCCGACCATGTCATGGGCCACCTGATTCCCTTATACAGGCAGAAACTAAAGCTCTGCAAACCTGTTGTGAGGATGTCAAGGCAGTGGACTAGTGAAGCTGTGGGGAATCTGCAGGCATGTTTGGACTGTACAGACTGGGATGCTTTCAGGACTGCCACCATCAGTCTGTATACAGAGGCGGTGACGTCATACATCAGCTTCTGTGAAGACTGCTGTATCCCATTACGCACCATGGTGAGTTATAACAATGACAAACCCTGGTTCACAGCCAAACTCAGACAGCTAAGGTTGCAAAAGGAGGGGACAGGGACAGGTTTAAGAAGTAAAAGTACAGCTTTAGCAAGGCGGTGAGAGAAGCTAAACAACTGTACTCTGAGGGGCCGTCCATACAGAAACGCTCTTTAGTGTAAACGCACATGTATTGCATCGTATTGGCCAATCGTCCACATGGATCCTGTAAACGCAACGCCTGTAAACGCACTTTTTTAAAACCGGGTCTCAGGGTGGAAAAATCCGAAAACGCAGCCCTCACCTGCTTGTGTTCGTGTTTCTTGCAACTTACTTGCCTTGTAGTCGAGTGTGAGTCACAGCAGCAGTTCAACCTCATTATCAGTCCACACAAACGATTCTGGTTTCCTTGCACTAGCCATTTTTGTCTTCTTCTTGTCGTGTTCGGCTTCTCCTTCTACTGTCTGTTTGTATACAGCGCACAAGTTTCATGTGCATGCTCCGTCTCTTCTTCTCCGTTTTTTAGTGAATTTTAAGCGCCACCTATAGGCCTGGAATATGAACTACAGTGTTTTGAGTCATTTTCAGTGGATCCGTTTGGACGCAAATATTAATGAAACGATGCAGAGGAAGACGGAGGAAAAAAATATCGTTTTGGTATGTATGGATAAGTCCTGAGAAACTCCATCACCAGTTCTAGCTACGACTCTGGTTCTGTCTAGGAGGGGCTCAAACAGATTACAAACCTAAACCCCCCCACTCCATCAATGACCTGCGACTTGCAAATGAACTGAACGTGTTCTACTGTCGCTTTGAGAGACAAAGGGACAGTCCGGCCACCATCCCCCACGACACCCTCTCCCATCTCACCACATCCCATGCAGTGCTTCTGTCTCTCCATCCATCCTGAAGCACTGCACTGACCAGCTGTCTCCAGTGTTAACAGACATCTTCAACACCTCACTGGGGACATATCATGTGCCAGCCTGCTTCAAAGTCTCCACCATCATCCCCATCCCCAAAAAGCCAAGGACCACAGGACTGAATGACTACAGACCTGTCGCCCTGACCTCTGTGGTCATGAAGTCGTTTGAGCGCCTTGTGCTGTCCCACCTCAAATCCCTAACCAACCCACACCTGGACCCATTGCAGTTTGCCTACAGAGCCAACAGGTCTCTGTAGTCCTGGACTCCCCAGGAACATATGCCAGGATCCTGTTTGTGGACTCAGCTCTGCTTTCAACACTATCCTCCTGGCTCTGCTACAGGACAAGCTGTCTCAGCTCCATGTGCCTGACTCCACCTGCAGATGGATAACAGACTTCCTGTCTGACAGGAAGCAGTGCTTGAAGCTGAGGAAACATGTCTCTGAATCCCAGACCATCAGCACCGGATCCCCCCCAAGGCTGCATTCTTTCTCCCCTGCTCTTCTCCCTGTACACCAATGGTTACATCTCCAGTCACCAGTCCGTCAAGCTGCTGAAGTTCGCGGACGACACCACACTCATTGGGCTCATCTCTGGTGGGGATGAGTCCGCCTACAGGTGGGAGATTGACCATCTGGTGACCTGGTGCAGCCAGAACAACCTGGAGCTTAACGCTCTAAAGACGCTCAGATAGTCGTGGACTTCAGGAGTGCCATCATCGAGTCCATCCTCACCTCCTCCATCACCGCCTGGTACGCTGCTGCCACTGCTAAGGACAAGAGCAGACTGCAGCGTATCATACGCTCTGCTGAGAAGGTGATTGGCTGCAACCTTCCATCCCTTCAGGACCTGCACAGCTCCACGGCTCTGAGGCGTGCAGGCAGGATTGTGGCCGACCCCTCCCATCCCGGTCACAGACTTGTTGACACTCTCTGGCTGGAGGCTGCGGTCCATCAGGACCAAAACCACCCGCCACATGAACAGTTTCTCCCCTTCTCCAGTTGGGATCCTTAACAGGTCCCGAGACCCCCACCCCCACTGTCACTGACTCTTGCACTCATACCCATCACTGCCCTTGATTCTATGCATTACAATAATGCAGGATTTGTAACTATCCTTTATTTTTATGTTCTTATCTATTTTTTGTCATTCCTGTACAGCTCTTCTCTCTTTATTTATCAATCATCCCACACACGTCTCTGTTTGTATATATTGTTCATATTGTATATTATAAAATAATAATCACTGTTTGTTTATTGTTTATTGTCTTAGTGTATGAATCTTATTTACCAAGACAAATTCCTCGCTGGCGTAAAATCCTTCTTGGCAATGAATCTGCTTCTGATTTCTGATTTCTGATTTCTGATTTTTGATTTTCTGATTCTGAACACATTCACGTCAACAGGGCCAACACTGCACTAACTTTCTCCACTAGCTAAGAGGGGACCACTGTTCTGGTCATTTTGAAGAAACAAAAATAAGATAGAAACGCTTCTTGTAAGGTCTTTTACCATAATATTACTTCAAATGTGTTCTTTTAATTTTCTTAAAGAAAAAGAAAAGAGGGGACTTGGATCCTTCAGCGACATCTGCCTATCAAAGAGAAGTCTTCCATATCCTGCGTTGGAGCTGTCAGCACCCATTCTTTCACCTAATGATTGTTTACTAAACAGATTTTCATTGATTCTTTCTGAAGTTGATAATTAACTTTGATGTCATCACTATTTAAACATTTCTCTGGAAAATGGAGAATAAGTTTTACCTGCAAATCAGAAGTACTTTGGCTGCATGATATACAAATATTAATATAAGCAACTTACATTTTAGAGATCAATTACACCAGGACACTCATTTTAAGGGGAATGCATATTCATCTATGAAATAATGCCATTTATATTCTTTAAACCTGATTTGTCATTCTGTTTTTTATAACAAAATATAACGGCTTAGATCTTGTGGAAAAACAAAACAAAATTGTACACATAAAACCCCTTTTAAAGGTCTGCACCCTGTTTTGCTGATTCTGAGAAAGGCTGTAGGTAACTTCATCACTAGACTGATTACCTTAATGCCCATTGCTACACAAGTTCAACCACCCAACCTCAGGATTTGGAAAATAAATGTTTTATGTTTCTTCTCTTGGCAGGTTTCAACAATATTTATCCTCCCAGTGTATTAGATACACTGTCAGCCATTAAAACATTGTGCCTTTTTCTGAACAAAAACATGTGTTATTTTATATATTTTCCCTCCCAAAGTAGTAGATACACTGTAAGACAAAAACAACATTTCAGAAGCAGTTGCATTCTAATAAGACTTTAATTTCATCTAAGAGAGTGACATGTGACTTCAAGTTGAGAGTTGGACAAAAGATGCTTGTGGTCTACTTGAACTTACATGACCTCGCTTTGTGAACAAAGGTGAACATTTGCATCCTAGTCATAACCTAGGGAACCGATCACCGTCCAGGTAACTCATCAGAATCATTTGCATCACTGAGGCAGCAAACATTTGCCTCTCCCAACCTCAGGAA
>OMLP01045504.1:14820-32173 GCA_900302685.1 Spondyliosoma cantharus
TAACCCGCCCAATTGGGAGGGTGCGATGGAAGATGGTCTGGAGAGTAAGGCATGTCACGTGAGTATGTGGCTGTGCAGCTCGAGTTGACTGCCTGAACTGGCTTGCAGGCTTCGCTTCATTTGTTGCTGAATGGTAACACTCATTTAAATTAACAAGCAGTCTTTTTTTTTTCTGTCCTCAATAAAACCTACACAGATATAGCCTCAGAGTTGAAACACCCACTTTTGGGGTTATTTTGACCCAAAAAGATGATTGCTGAGGCTAAGAACACACACAAATAATCACAGAAATGCTGAAACTTTGTCTTAAAAATCCCTAACTTAAAACAAATTGAGTACAGCTATATGCTTTTGCAAGGTCCCATTTATTGATATCTTGATCTTCTGATGATGGTCCCTTTGGCCTGGTCGTGTTTTGGAAACTGATCCAGTTTCTGTCAAGTGTTTTAGAGTTCCATGTAGTGCCCCCTTATAAACCTTTAATCGAGCCATAGTAAGTGTACTTAAAGTACTTAAAGACCAATGGAGTCCTGACTGTCATGAACTCTCCCCCCAGTCACCTGACTTCAACTCCATTGAACATGATGATTTTGGCAGTACCGCAGCTACTACTGCTTTCATGAAGTCACTCTGGCTTTCATGCTTGTCATCAAATTACATAAAACAGGCAATTTAAATATACTTGTTATTGGTGAAGACAGTGCATCGTGTATAATATGATCTTAATTACTCCACAGGAAAATGAGTTCCAGAAGGGTTCATCCTGAAAAGGAAGCCTTGCACTTCATTGCTGCCGGTAAAGATAAAGCCCTATACACGGGAGAAGAACTTGTGTATGACTATGGAGACCCTAACTGTCCATGGCGACATGTATGTATATATCTATTTATATTTATATATTTTACTTCTTTGACACACAAAATTTCATCATTTAACTCAGCTGTAAGGACTCTCATCCATCCCAATATTGTGGATATGGTTTGATTAGAAACTGGTTTAAATTATTTGTAAGCTCAATGTCGAAACCCGAAATGTAGACTTGCCATTACATTGTGCAGTATAAAATACTGAGAAAGTATGAACAGAAATTGTGAGGTGTCTTAATTGTCTGTCACTGATGTGAGCAGTAACAAAGAGAGGAAATGGGATATAGATGACAGTCTACTCTCATGTAGTTGTGATCTCATTAACGTAACCAATCTTATCAGTCATTGTTTACACTTGCTGTTGTTAGGATTAATATTATACGTCATATATGTCAAGAGAACCTTATTCCCAAATACTGTCAAAACTTTAACACAGTAAAACTATTGTTTTCATGCTGTACATGTCCCTTGTTTTAGAATGCCACTGCTTCAAACATATTACGCTTTCTTTCTTCAACTATATTCACTGAAGAAACTCTGCAGTCTTTTTTCTAGATATATTTTGTGTTGTTTCACCCTCATATTGCCATAATCTTATTGGGTTTTCTGCATTTTCAAGGAATCTCGATGGAAGACTTCATTTGAAAATCTTGACTCCATGCCTGGCGTGATGAACATTGATGAAGTCGTTTTCAACACCGAAATGAAGATTGCAAATGGACACAACGCTGCTGAAATATTCCCAGGACTCCTGCACAACCGCCCTGTGGCAGTGAAACGAGTTCCCAAACACATGTCCAAAAAAGAATTGGAGATGGCTTATTTCCTGTGTTCAAAAAATGTACAAGTGGAACATCTGTTGCAACCCATTTCTGTGTTGGAAGATGCTTACTTTGCCTATTTTGTCTCCCCTCTCTGTGAATACAGCCTGGGTGAACTGATTGAAAACAAGAATCTTCCTGAGAGACAAAACCTTACCGAGCAGCGAAGACAAGAAATATGCCAGGAGTTACTGCTGGGGCTTGAGGAACTCCACTCCAATGGAATTTTGCACAGAGACCTGAAGCCTGAAAATGTTTTGTTCGGTAAAAGTTTATAGATTAAACAACCTGTATTATGCATTTTTGATCATGTTTGGTTGCAGGTGACCTTTAATGGGCATATGAATAAGGAGTCTGTTTGCTTTTCTACAGACATCAACAACAAACTGTATATCACAGACTGTGGAGCAAGCAGAAAAAAGGATCTTGCACAGATCACATGGTCCAGTTGTGAGGATGTTGGAGGCCTACAATACAAGTACAAGAAGGAGTCAGATATCCAAGTGAGTTGAGCCTGAGAATGTTCATTGGAATGTAATTTATGATGCTATTTTGATCCATGACCACTGAGTTTGGATTTCTCAAATGTAATAATGTAAAATATACCATTCTAAGTTGTCCTGCATAGTCAGAAGAACTCGTTATTGATTTGTATTTAAATGATTCTTATTGATACTCATTCTCTACAGTTTGACTCAGTAAATGCAAATAGTTTAATGTAAAGAGCTGTTTTGGTGACTGTTAGTTGACATTACTTCAATTTCTTCCATTACATATTAGGTAGCGGGGTGCTTAGTGCATTACATCCTGACTGATGGGCAACATCCCTATCAAACCACAACACCCTACTCCAGTGATCCACTTGGGCTGGCTCAAAATGTCAAAACAGGCAACTTCACTCTTCATTGTGAAGAAAAATGGATAAACCTAAAGGACATTATTACCAGAATGCTGAAAAGTTCATCTGAAGAACGTCCAACCATTGAAGAATGCCTTCAGGTTTTCACATGTAAGTGCCAAGACTAACACGCTCCTCACCTTAAATATTCTGTATTGTTTTATTTGAGGTTCATTCCATGTCAACTCACTCAGAATTCAGAACCTCCCCCCATGTTCATGTCATGAAGGGGTGGGGTGTGTGGCAGGGTTTGTGGTGGGTGACAGCAGCGGGTTGAGGGGTGGTGGTGAGGGATGTGGGAGCTGTGTGGGGTTTGTCCTGGAGTCGTTGTTGGTCAGAGGATCAGCAGGGGGGGCTCGGGGGAAGTAGAGTCAAACGTGGTTGAACTCGTTTGCTCATTGTTCATTTCCCTCGGCTGCTCCTCCACCTTTCCTCTGGAAACACTTATCTCTCTCATCCCACTCCATACGTCCCTGGTGTTGGTTTTCTCCTGTTGGTATTCAATATACAGAATAATAATATATATAGAATACACATAAAATAATCACAAAAATGCTCAGATTTAGTGTAGTGGGCCAAACCTCAAAAAGTCATTACTTTGTATTTGGATTCCAGCTATAGTATTTTACGAGGTCCAATGAATTTAAGATACATTTTTACATACATTTTTCAAGAAATTCCATGACATGAACTGGGAGGGCCAAGGTGAGCTGATATGGCATGAACCATGTGTGTGTATGATTCTGTAGATTAGAAAACTGTTATCCTTAGAACACTACGGTGGAAACAATGAACCCTATTTTAATGTATTTACAGGTTTCACACAACAGTCCGGTTACAGTGGAACCACAACCAACTCCGGCAGTGTGAATATAAATGAAGTAAGTACACAAATGTTTTCGAGTAGGGTTGGGTAATGTAAGGTCTATGTACCGTATGCCAGTGAAGATTTTTCCATGGTAGAGACGATGGTTGAGATTGATTTTTCAAAAATTCAATCAAAACAGTGTTTTAGAGTGACATAATTATATCAATTTTGGTCACTGCAATGTTCTACCATTCTTCATGTGATACATTTTAAGCACATTTTGAAATTCTAGACAGGAAAGATTGACAATATTTTTCAATGGTAAAAGAACTGCCACAATAACAGGAACGAACGCATCAGAGGTAGACCACAAATCAGACAACTGATGTGTGGATTCATTCATTCGCGTCTTCCAACACTGAAGAGGAATTATCTGTGCGTGAAATAGTCATTAGGAACACAATTGCAAAACCAATTCCTAAAAAGTACATATAATAAATGTATGAAAATGAAGTGTGGCTATCAATTCATTAACATTATTATTTTTTGCAAATTGTTTCTTCATTTCAGATCACTGAGCAACAGTTTTCCCTTTCCATGGAAATGACAGATGAAGAGCAGGAACAAGCAGAAGCAGACTCTTCTACCACAACAGAGGAATTAACTGTGTGTGAAATGGTAATTAGGGCTTTTAATTACATAAACACAGATGGGTCAAATGTATAACATTATTGTATGCAGAATTTGTTCTTTTATTATATGCAAATTAAAAAGTAAGTCACATTTCTTTATTTTAGGACACGGAGCAACACATTTCCCTTTCCTTGGAAATGTCAGATGAAGATGAACAACAAGCAGAAGAGGAAACAGCAGAAAAGGAAGCAATTCGAGGAAGACCACCTTCAAAAACCCCAACGCTGATGGATCAAAACACCCGTGACCCTCAACAAAATAGTATCCAAGTGAAAACTTCGTCAAACAGTCGACATCAGCGGATCTATGATAAGAGAAATTACTGCCTGTACTGTCAGCGGCCATATGCAAAAATTACAAGACATCTTAAACAGAAGCATCAGGATAAACCTGAAGTGGCAAAGGCACTTGCACACAGGCAAGGTTCAGCCATGCGCAATCTTCTTTTAAGCAAAATGACGAACCTTGGAAACTACAACCATAACTGTTCAGTCGTGGAATCTGGGAATGGACAAATTGTACCTAAAAGGCAAGCAATCTGTCAATCAACAGCAACGGACTACCTGCCTTGCAAGTTTTGCTTTGCCATGTACGTCAGAACAGACCTCTGGAGACACCTAAAGCGTTGCAAACTACAGGTGAAAGAGGATGGTCCAATGAACAGAAGACTCCCGACATCCTGCTCCCTGATGTTGCCCATGGATGCTTCAGTTTCCAGTGGATTTAAAAAAGTCCTTGAGCAGATGACATACGACACAGTAACCCAAGTGGTGAAATCTGACACTCTGATTCTTTCACTGGGAGAGAGAATGTTTGCCAAAAACAGAGAAAGTGTGAGACAATGGTCAGACATCAGAAACAAGATGAGGGAACTTGCAAGACTTCTTGTGGCAGCAAGAGAGATTGACAGAGACATTGTCTTTCTGAAGGACTTGATCAGCCCAGCAAGGTTTAACACAGTACTTGAGGCTGTCAAGAAGATGACTGGGTTTGATGACTCAACACGCCGGTTTTCAGTTCCCTCAACTGCGCTTAAATTGCGCTATTCCCTTGTGACTGTGACATCGATTTTACAAGAACAGGCTCTGCGTCAACAGGATAATGACTTAAAGACGAGAGCAGAGCAATTCCAAAAGCTGATTGAGCTGGAATGGTTAACAAATGTGTCATCCATTGCAACGAAAACCCTGGAGCAGAAAAATGGAACAGACCTCAAACACTGCCTTTATCAAAAGACATTATGAGGCTCCAAGCTCTCCTGAACAAGCAAGAAGAGCTCCACAAAAACAACCTGATTCACCGTCCAACAAAAACTGCATGGGGTGAGCTGGCTCAGGTGACTCTGACACAGTTGATTGCATTTAATCTTAGTCGTGCAGGAGAAGTTTCGAGGATGGAGGTAAAAACATACCTGCAGAGAAACAAAGGGAGTATGCAAGATGAAATTCTGGCCAGCCTGTCACAGGTAGGAAGAGAATTATGCAAGAGCCTCACCAGGGTAGAAATCCGAGGGAATAGGGGCCAGGGCAAGGTACCTGTGCTCTTCCCAAACAATGTTAAAGAGTCAGTCGAACTCCTGATAAAGAACAGGGAAGCAGTTGGGATTTCCCCAAACAATCCCTACATTTTTGCCCGCCTAAATGATGGATCTTGTGAATACATTCGTGGAACTGACACACTGAGGCGATATGCAAAAGAATGTGGGGCCAGACATCCAGAAAATATTTCCTCAACGAAATTAAGGAAGCATTTTGCCACAGTTTCGCAGATCCTTAATCTTGACATTCACGAACAGGAACAGCTTGCGGGTTTCGTGGGACACGATATCGAGGTCCATAAGAGTTTTTACAGACTCCCTGAAGAAACACTGCAAACAGCTAAAGTGAGCAAACTTCTTCTTGCCCTACAAAGTAGACTGGGAGAATTTAATGGAAAGTACCTGGAATACATCATTCCAAACATCAGCTGTAAGTGAAGGATATTAAAAATATCTGTTTTTTATTTTTTTGTCAAAGAAATCAAAGACAGTATACTTAGTGGAAAAAAAAAACAAAAACAAAAAAAAAAACAACTTGTAGTGTGTAATATACATTTTGAATATTTTGTTGCAGCTGAAGAGGAGGACAGCGACACATATGCAGATGACGTCCTGCCTGAGCAGACAGCAACCTCAAGTCGAAAAGGTAAGGTTATGCAAGACATGTGGTATACAGGTAAAGAAAAATCTGTTCAGTAAACGCAGCGTGACTTTCAATTATACATGGTTTCAGGAAACTCAGCGCATGGAGGCTCTGAAGACAGGGCTGCTACCTCTAGAAAGTCAACAGGGGAAGTTGAGAATTCACCATCAAGTCAAAGCGGTACGTTATTCCATTGGTTTGAAGGATTATCATTATGAAACATAATGACTTTTGTTGACAATAATTGATGGTGCTCATCTTCATTCATCCATTTATTTACACTATTTCTTCATTTATTTTCAGGGAAATCCAGAAGGCATTGGTCAAAGATGGAAAGAGAGCTTGTTGAACACTACTTCAAGGGCTCCCTGAAGAAAATGAAGACCCCAGGAAAAGAGGAATGTCAGCGATTCCTAAAAGAACACCCGACTCTAAGGGATAATGGCAGAGACTGGAAGGCAGTGAAATACGTTGTGCACAATAAAATAACAGCTATCAAGCGAAAGTTGTCCCAACAGTATTAAGACCATTAATACTGGGAACCAGAATCCTGAGAGCTCGCATTATGGTGTATCAGTGTTATGTGCTTGAATACTGGGAGCTTGCATTCTGGATTATCAGTGTGATGTGCCTGAATACTGGGAGCTTGCATTCTGGATTATCAGTGTTATGTGCCTGAATACTGGGAGCTTGCATTATGGAGCATCAGTATGAGGGTCACAGCATTAGTAGTCCTGTAAACAGCAATCTGTCATAACACTGAAATGATTTTTATTAATTTTTTTATATCTAGACTTATTTATTAACTCCAGTTGTTTATATAAACATTGATATATTTGAACTTTGCACTACACCAAAAAGCACTCATCACTGAGAGTGGAAAGACTGTCCTACCGCGGGGGGAGCTCTTATAGTGAGTTTATGAGATTTTCCACGTGATAATCTGTATGTATGTAGTTTATCACGCGGAAATCCATTTCCATCGTTAGGAGGACAGCAAAAGCAAGAGAGAAACTCTCAGTTTAGGAGTGTGTGTGGATTTAAAAGCACTTCAAATAAACGTTGGCTTAACACAACTCTGTATTGTTTTTTGTGTTTTTTGTTATTTGTAGTTATAATAACCTGAACATTGTATACTGTGAACATTGTTGGGCACTGAAAACACTGTAGAAATATACAGAAAAACAGACAGCCACAGGATAAGTGTCATTCAATACCATCCAACAGGGGTCTTGTGTCATTTTGGACAGGCAAAGAAAGGGACTAATGTAACTCTATACAGTGGACCAACTTAACTGTTTTACAGCATTTCAGACAAAAGGCAACATATAAAGGCATATTAGTAGACCCGTAGAGACCAGTAACAGCTCAGTATCAGTGTGAACCCTGATGCAGTATTGTTATGTGCATTCACATTTCTCAATCCCATTGTTATGATGCTGCTCGGCTTGACCGCCGTCAAATATACTTCTGCATTTGCCAAACAAAAATGTCTAACTTAATGTGACACAGCATTTTGTACTCAAGTATTCAAATTAATCATTTTAATTTTATCCCAGTTATTTTTAAATGTTATTGATATTACTGTTTGCTTGTACCAAAAAAGAAAATGAAAAGATCTTACTGCTGATTTATTTTTTGTGATTTTATCCTGGTTTTTCAGTTTCTTCCTTTTTTTTTTTTTTTAAATTGTGAAAATCAATATTATTGTTCTGCTCTGTGGGTACCCTTTTATTTTGATACAGTGTAGAGCTGGAATCATGTAAGCTTAGATTTCTCTATTTTGTTGTATCTTTTAAGAGACTGGTTTCTCCAGTCCCCTCTGCAATCTGAAAGACCCCCTGGGGCTGCAGGCCAGTCATATGCATGAGTGTTAAATATAATGTGTGTGTATCCTTAGGCCTTGTCCACACGTTCCAAAACAATCTTTTTTTCCTCCGTCTTCCTTGGTATCATTTCAAGAATATTTGCGTCCATACGGATCCACTGAAAACGACTCAACACGCTATAGTTCATATTGAAAAATACATGAAAAAGAATTTACCAGCATGCTTCAGACATGATTCTAGCATGGTTGAAGGCAAGTGCAAAAGGGGACCTTAAAAATGTCCCCTGTCCACTTTCAAGACCGCTGTTAGTAGCCCTTTTTAGATAAAAAAAGGCGGCACATTTGCTCCAAGGTCTCTACAAGCAAGACATAATATTCCTCCTTTTCCAAAAGCCACCACTTGGCCGCCACTAGGGTAGGTGTAAACATGTGACGTGACGTGAAGCACGAAGTTGGGCAGTGAACAGTGACAACGAGTTTGTCTTCAAAATAAGAGCTTTACGGGCACGCAGGTAGTCAAGTGGCACGTACGCATTTCACGTACGCAGTGGACCCCGGTTCAAATCCCGGCTGGAGGACCTTGGCTGCATGTCACACCGGCCTCTCTCTCCCATTTCATGTCTATCCACTGTCAAAATAAAGGTGTCTCTGCCTAAAAAAAAAAAATTCTTAAAAAAATAAGAGCTTTACATTGCACCCCATTGGAGTTTAGCGGGGGACTTTTAATTTGAAAGTAGCGACTGTTCGTAGCTGTTTGGTTGTGTCCGCTAGCTGTCAGCTACAAAGACTGAGGAGACGCTAGCATCTCCTGGATCTCAGCAGCTTTCCAGTTGCTCATCTTGACATCCGCGGATGAAGTGATGAACTGACTGCTGTGATCAGCTGTTTCCTGGTTTTAAAACTCCCCGGCTGTGGGTCGACACAACAGTGCAGGTCATCGACACCTCCGCCCATCTGACGTCTCGGATTTACATAGTAATGGAGGCGAAAATTAAGTGTACCCTCCGAGGCGTCAAACTGGCGGACCAAAACAGAACGCCAATTTGCTGCCTTCTGTCTAAATCCGCGGACCTAGCCGCAAAAAGGGTGGCCAATTGGTGGCTTATTGCCCAGTATAAAAACGGCTATTGTGAGTGTTACGATCCAGAGGGCCACTGTTAGATAGTTACACACACACACACACACACACACACACACGTACATGTATATAGTACCTTTTATAGAATGTGTTTTCATCTTTGTGTTGAATAAAGACTTTTGAACCTTCTTGCTGTCTATTTAATATTGTACAAGAGTGAATGTTGCCAACCTCTACACTGTCAAGAACTCCAAAATCCTTCAACCATTACTATGTTGTATGTAATTTGGTTGTAGTTGTTAAGTTAATTATTAATCAGAGTTATAAACAGTTTAGTACCTTTTTACGAGTAAATTTGCTATGTTTTCTCTTCTTCAAGGGTGGTGCCCCGAGGTGATCTAATGTAAATTGGATCATATTATTTATCATAATTAATAATTATCCCTGATAATCATTAATTATTATTGAAATTTAACCTAAATCTCCCTTTTAATGTTGCATAAACACTACTTAATTGTGCCTCGTGTAATGCAAGGCTCAACAATGAAAACTACAGTGACAGGCTCAAGATGCTTTGCCTTTTATTTTCTATTTCTCTTCTTGTGCAGTAAGCTTTGTTTCCAATCCAACATGCTCAGCTGGCTGAAAAGCCAATGATGAGGGACATACCTTGAAAACAAAGGCCACAGACACTTACTGATGGCCTTGTGATTGGTTGATGGACGACCTTGGGCCTGATGTTTCAGGGCTGTAACCCTAGCCAAGTGTTCTTTGTGCCGAAACCTAACCGGACCAAAAGCACAGCGGTGTCACCCCATAAACTGTAAACTGAACCTGAAGAAAAAAAGCTGCGATATAAAGACATGTTAACATTCAATATAAACCTACTTATTCTGGTGACTGGGTTGCCCTCTCTGTGTGCGACATAACTGATGTTATACATTTTAAAATAACATGAAAGTCAGACTTCCTACTGCAAACTGAACTACAGGACATATTTTACCCTCTTCGTTAACTGAAAGGGAAAAAAGACACAAGCAAATGCTGTCTTGAGAGGACACTGACGAAATGAGAGCACACTTCTGTAAAGTACACTTCAGGACAAGAAAGTCTAGAAGAAGCGTAGAGAAAGTGTGCTGGGAGAACAGATATGAGGAAATATGAAGGAGATGGCAAGAGAATAAAAGCAGAAGAATAAGAGACATTTGTGGCAGACAGACAGTAGGAAGTGGAGATGGGCCAG
The DNA here is from genome assembly GCA_900302685.1 of Spondyliosoma cantharus. Classification (NCBI taxonomy): domain Eukaryota; kingdom Metazoa; phylum Chordata; class Actinopteri; order Spariformes; family Sparidae; genus Spondyliosoma; species Spondyliosoma cantharus. The sequence continues at coordinate 25,236 of OMLP01045504.1, forward strand.
AGTCGTTTCAAAGATCAAAGTGTGTTGAGTCGGCTGTTTATTTGATCAATCCAGTGATTTCCTGGTACAGGGCAAGAGGGAGGAAAGGAGGAAGAGAGGAGGAAGAGGAAATTCACAGGATCAAAGCAGCGTGGTGTGTTTATGCTGTTTTATTGTGTATGTGTGTGGGTGTATGTATTTGTAGTGGTAACTCAATTTGTTATCGGTGTTAATGGTGCAGAATACAACAGGCTCATATTAACTACTTTCTGCGTTAAATGTAAACGTTGCTGCACATGACTGACTGCATTAATGATCCTCTTTTTTAGTTTGTCTAACTGTACCAACCACTTCTGTTGATTTCTGTAAATACTGCTTCCATAAGTTTTAAAAAAAACAACCCCACATAACCATTAGAAAATCAAACTTAATTACCTAAACGTAATGCCTTTTTAAAATTCTGCTTAATTTAAGTATGTTCGTATAATATTTCATATTAAAGCTACTTGTAATCTGAAAGGTATTTCCTCCAGTGTCAAATTCAATTAACTCTCTTGGGTCTAGCGTATAATTGGCCGTTTTTGACTACTTTTTATTTTACCATTATATTTCACCTTAAAAAGTATTTACCTTGCCTTGTTTGGTGTCATTATTTTCGGCACAACCTCACATGTGTGACTGTACAGTTATTTTTTTTTCATTTTGATATACTGTATTAACACAATGGACCTAAAATCACACAAAAAAAAAAACATAAAATCCAAGTAGGAAAAAGTTAGATTTTTTACTGTGAAAACCACAAATATGTTTAACGAACCAATTGTATTACTTGTAATGCAAATACAAATTGTTCTTTGCCAAAATTGTGCATACATTTTTGAAATGTACAAAGTTATATGTAACTATTAACATTTAAATGCAGGCAATGCCTCAGGCTCAGGTCTCTCTCAGCTCAGTGAAGAGCTGCACTGCCTGCTCCACAGTATCCTCCTTGTTTTGACTCACAAAACACGACTACACTACACACTAAACACACTACACCAAACACTAGATAACACACTAACTATACACTCGAAACACACTATATGTCACAAATCTCTCAACTCTCAAAACTCGCTATCTCACCACCGCCTCTCTCACCGTCACTGTCACTGTCACTCTTTCGCCGCCGTCCCTCCCACAGCTTCACCCTGTTCCTCAGCAACCAAATCACATGTTTTGCCATACAATTTTGTGACTGGTTGGTGTGGTGCCCTTTTCCACCAATAGGAACGTGATTTTTTGCTTGCAAACGTTTCCTGCTTGCGGACACTTTCGTGAGAAAAGCCCGTTTTTGACCGTTTCTTCCTGCACCAAACGTCCAGCAAACGTGACGGGAATGTTTGCGAAAAAGTGTGCCGGACATTATTTATCGTAAGTCCGGTTTTACTCGGCCTATCAACACGATTTAAAAACTGGTATGTAGTTTGAAGGCCGCACCAACACATAATTCGGAACCGAGACTCACCGAGGCTGCGTCTTGCTGCTACGTCATCTTAAATCGGTCACATGATTTGATCACGCTGGCGTAATTGTTGTCTCCAGAGGGTTAACACTAATGCAATTCCCTCGAGTTCTACTAAGCATATGAACTTTTTCCACCTTTTCCAACACTGTTTTTGTTAATTCTCACTGATTAATTCAAGGCCATTTTCCTGCAGGAGAAAAAGAGCTACTAAATGTGTGCTACACAAACAGGTGATTAAGTTAATGATTAGCTCGTCGACATAATGGAGGACTTCCCTCAGAGGTTGGTAGGGACCAAACACAGAGATAAAAAAGAACATCAGTTGGACACAAACACAACTCCATATGAATGCTAATGTTGCTGCATCCCAAATGGCCAGATTACTTTCTTGCATGTTAGCCATAAACTAGCCAGCAAGGACACACTGAGGGTGTGTTTGTATATGTTTAAATTTAAGTCAATCACTATACTCAGCGCTCACCAGAGGCTCCAGTCCTCTCTCTTCTTTTCCCCTTAAAGCTCCAGTCACCATTGACGTTACAGTACACAGGGTTACACCCAACAATGGTGGTCACCTTTGCGGATCACTGCTGAGGTCAGATTGATAAACAGGAGTGAAGATAAATCCACATTTTAATATCTGATTAAAAAAAAATCCCCGACCTGTCCTCCCTATGGGGGGACTGTGGGTGTTTATTCCTCCATAAGGTCTGGCTCTGTACTCAACTCTCTCCTCCAGAGCTGGCTGGCTCAGAGCAGATGAATGACTTTTTGTGTTTTGATATAGAGACCCCTTGCCATATTGCATGTTTAAAGGGCAACATCAGTTTGCATTTATATATTCTATTGTCATTAAAATCCACAGGTTTTAATTTGATTTTTTTATATTTTTATATCTTGAAGACATGTGTTGATACCTCTGTGACAAACATGGGGTGCACTGAATTGGATATAAGGAACCACTAAGTGTCTCCAGCTTAATTCTCCAGTCATTTTTCACTGCCACTATACTGTCACCAGGTATATGTAGCTGAAAATCCTAATAAGAAAAAAAAGACTTTCACTCACAGCAACAACTATGGGAGAGGCTAAATTGGGAAAGCTGCCGTATGCAAGCTGCTCAACATGATTTGTTGTGTTTGGACAGCACAGCAGTGTGTCTGAGCTGTTTTGGGGGGTTTTGAAAATAATGGGAGCCTATGATGCCTGTGAGGTAAGTTAATCCTGCAGCAGCTGACAGTGGGAGCTTTGTGGTAACTACGGCAGAGGGGTTTCAACTCTTCATAGGCTTTATTAGCTGTGCGAAAAAAAGACAGGTATACCAGTATCATGCGTTAAACCAGGTCATTTATTTAATAGCTGTGTGTTCCTTTGTGTGTAATTCTGTGTGCAAGAGAGCAGTGTTGTGGGCTGCTGGCCTAAGAACAGAGGAAGAGAGAGCCAAGACGGATACGTGCACTCGCAACACACACACACACACACACACACACACACACACACACACACACACACACACACACACACACACACAAGGAGAAAGCAGAAGAGAGCAAACCCCCATCCTCGCTGAGAAAGCATCACTAATACTCCAGCAATCAGAAGACTGGCCAACTCCTACGGCCCCAACAGTGAACCCACTGTTTGTGTTTATCTTTACGTGTTAATCTTTGTGTGTATGGCCATGTGTGTAGCCAATTAATTCAAATCCTAGGGTTGTGCCAATACTAAGCTGAAATGAGTATACAGTATGTATGTGCATCATCTGAGTACAATGTGCCTATATCTGTACTTGTGATGAAGGAAAATGCTCACTGGGTAGGTTACTTAAGCTTGCTCATTCGAGTTCATACAAAAGCTTGTTCTGTAAATGGTTATATCACTCATGATGAGTACCATTAATCTACAGCTCAATTCTGAGGCTGTTGTGTAAATAGTTTTCTAATGAAGAATAACTATAGAAACTCCTGATCAAACCATCAGGGTTAGGGTTATCTATTTCAGGCTAAAGTTAACAATGTCCGGTTAGTCCCGCCCACTTCAGGGTTAAACTAACCCTGACCCATTCCAGGTATGACTATAATGTAGGTGGTTGAATAGATACAGATATGGTGTACCCATTTAATACGACACTTTTCCAGCTCTTAAAGTGACATCTATTGAATATTAAAGCAGAATAAACTTCAATTTACTTCCCAAATAGTGGCCAACTTTGTCATTAAAGAAGTTGAGGGCAGAGCCTTGATTACGTTCACAGGAACTGCTCCTAGCCTCTGGTTCAGGTATGTGGGTCCTGGGTCAAAATCAGAGCAAGGGAAGTGGAAGACTTCACAGAACATATAAATGCTGTGGACAATAACATCAAGTTCACACAGGAAGATGTCAGAGGAGACAGGCTGCCCTTTTTGGACTGCACAGTACACACTGAAAAAGTCAGAAGCCTCAACATCGACGTGTACAGAAAACCACACAGATCAATACTTGCTGTTCGACTCTCACCACCCACTGGAGGACAAGCTGGGGGTCATCAGAACCCTAAACCAGCAGGCTGAGACCGTGCCCACAAGGACAGAGGGGAAGGAGAAGGACCAGAAGCACATCAGGGGAGCACTTAAAACCTGTGGCTACCAAAACTGGACCTTTGTCAAAACCTCTAAAAGATCCAGAGCAGACAAAGAGGAGGAGACAAGGAAACATAGTCATCCCTATGTCGCAGGAACATCTGAGAAACTCAGGAGGATCTGCCAGGGCTGCACAGATTTGTACATTGGGGAGACAAAACAACCTCTCCATAAACCGATGGCACAACACATTAGGGCAACTCCTCTGGTCCAGACTCTGCTGTCCACTTACATCTGAAGGAGAACAATCATTCCGTTGAAAACAATGTAAACATCTTGTCCATAGAAGACAGATGGCTGAAAGAGGAGTAAAGGAATCCATCTATGTCAAACTGGAACAACCGTCTTTGACCAGAGGAGGTGGCCTAAGTTATTACTTATCACCCACCTACAATCCTGAGTTCTCTCTCCAGGCAGCTAGACAACCATTCACACCTGGGCTCACCTAGCCTTAGCAACCCACATGAAGGCTGGTTGGACCAACTGGCCCTAACGACTCTGAAACTCAGGGCTCAGAGTCCGTAATGACTCTGTAAGGACACTCCCACACAGAGTTCAACAGCCTGCCAATTCCTCTCCAGTTAGTTAGAACTGAAGAAGCTTCTTGGATGAGAGGAGAAACGTCTTTACAAAACTTAAAGAAGTCGAGTTGCCTACCATACAGCACCTAGATTTACCATGACCTGGGTGACTGAGAACCATTATCAACATACATCACTTATGTAAATTAGTTATTTTAGCCCAAAGTATGACCTTTTCCTAACCCTAACCACGCCTGTTTTTTTGTTTTTTTTGCATTAAGCTAACCAAACTGCAACCGCTTGACAACATTGATAACATTCCAGTAGTCATTGTATGTCATATTATGCAAACTGTTTGTCAGCATTCTTTATTTTGAATGTTTAACCTGGCATTGTATATCACATGTTGTTGCTAACATGAACACTGTAGGATTATCAACTCTGAAACTGAAAACTGAAACACCTCCCAGCCAGCCTGGTGTCTTCAGGACCCCCGCCTCAGAGTCATGAAATGGCTCTCAACACACCAGGACACGTCTTCAGGTGATCAGAAGGACTCAAACTCCAAATGGAAAGACAGTTTATTGCAGGGTAGGGCACCCACCTACCGATAAACTGTCATCAATTCCAGCTCTTCCGACATGAATATATGACATTGTATTAATTCATGTGTTTGATATTAAGTATCATTTAAAAACTGACAATGGGATCTTGTCAAATCTGTAAAACCCAATCCGCAAAGGCAGGAATGAAGAAACAACTTTCTAAAGTGTGCATGAATTGGAGAAAGAGAGAGATGCAGGACCCCACGGTGGCAAAGGCCGACTGGAGAATCGCCGCAGTGCCTTCCTCCTCTTCATCCTCATTGGTCGTAGCGTCTCCTTCTTTCACTGCAGCCTTGCCAGGTATACCAGACTTTCCGAGGGTTGAATACAATGGTTCATGGTTTACAGGTTCAACAAATGAAGGCTAGGATAAGAAAACACTAAGACCATGTCCTACCAGCATCGGCATCGTTTCAAGAATATTTGCGTCCAAACGGATCCAAACGACTCAAAACGCTGCAGTTCATATTCCAGGCCAATAGGTGGCGCTTGAAATTCACCAAAAATGGAGAAGAGGAGACGGAGCATGAGCATAAAGCTTGCACGCTGTTTATAAACAGACAGTAGAAGAAGAAAGCGAACACAAGAAGAAGAAGAAGATGAAAATGTCTAGTGCGAGGAAACCAGCATCGTTTGTGCAGACCGATAATGAGGCCGAACTGCTGCTGCGACTCACACTGGACTGCAAGGCGAGTAAGCTGCAAGAAACACAACACAAGCAGATCCGCCATTGTTGTTGTTGTTGTGAGACGTCACAGGGTTCACAGCTCGAAGGCTAGAGGTCGAGGGGTGGGGCAATGGCGTCATCGATACGCAAAGTATGTGGATTCGCTGTCCACACGAAAATGTGAGGGCTGCGTTTTCGGATTTTTCTACCCTGAGACCAGGTTTCAAAAAAGTGCGTTTACAGGATCCATGTGGACGATTGGACAAAACCATGCAGAACATGTGCGTTTACCCCAAAGAGCGTTTCCATATGGAGTCCAAACTTAGATTTTCACAGCTTTGAACGATGCAAGCACAGTCTGTTGCAAGGTTCCTCCATTCACGTTCTATTGTCTGAACACAGCTCCATTTACTCCTGGTCCAACCCTGAACCTCTTTGTGTTTCTGTAATGTCTTGTCACCATCGTTTAGTTTTTGTGTTGTTGTCACTGTCACATCTTGTAGTGAATAAATGTTTGACTATAAGGTCACTGTTCGTGGTTTCTGTACATTTTACAATTGGGTCACTGAACGAACTCTGATTCTGCAGTGCTTTACAGAAATTACAATTAATCATTTCCCTTGAATTGATATGTGAGTTAATAGACCCACTTTAACCTGATCTGCAAGAGGTTTCACTGTGTTGTTGTAATCACTATGAGGTCATCTCCCTGGTCGAGAGACTAACGATAGTCTGCATAATAACCTTTATTACTGCCATATTAATGCTACTTTTTTGAGCTATATTTATAATCTTACATTGCAGAGCCTTTATTTTAGTCTAACAGATAAGTTGCATAAAACGTATCAGTTCTAACTTGAATAAATTGCCCTTCAGGAGGAGGAAGATTGTCATAGTTTGTGTAACGTGAGTGTTTGGCAGAAGCTCAGTCTGCATTATTATAGCATTTGCTAAGACATTTTTGACTTTGATGTCGTGATTTATCTACTATCAAATCAACAACTACACCAGCCAGTGAAATCGCTAATCCTGCACACGCAG
>OMLP01045505.1:2414-18910 GCA_900302685.1 Spondyliosoma cantharus
ATCCATCTTACTTTATCTTCCTCCCTCCACTTTATCACCCCCCTCCCCTCCTTACCCCCTCCCCTCATCTCTTTCCAGCCTGTCTTTCTTTTATCTTTTCCGTCTTGCTGCTGGGTTGTCATTGCGGTGGATCGACTGGTCTGCTTACTTTCTCCCTTTCCCCCTCTCTTTCTCTCCATCTCTCTAATTACGTGTAGAGACAAAGGCGTCTGATTCTCCCTCCTCCCACTCAGAGCTGTCAGGCCTAGTGTAGGAGAGAGTTAATTTCACAGTTACTGCTTTAATTAAAAAGGGGTGGGGTTGGTGGGGTGGGGGCAGACACATATCATACAAAGGCTGGACTGTGTGCCCTTATGTGTGTGCACATGCATCATGTATGTGGCGTCTTCCTACAGGTATGTACACACAGTTTGGAGCCAGGTGTGTGTATTTTTATATTTTTTGCTGTGTAGGTGTGCACCTTAATGCATTCAGAATTCACCTCTTCGCTCCTCAGGCGAATGACATGTATACCGTCGCTTCTCCCTCAGTGACAACAGGCTGTATTTTTAGCTGGGGGCTTTGATGAGGAATCAATAGGATTGTATTGGCTTGTTAGAAAGGCTACAGGCCCACTTAGCTCCACACACACACACACACACACACACACACACACACACTGACATTATTGGTATGGTCTTCTGTATTGTCAGCTGGAGCTACACACATGCAAACACACAACATTTCCCACATACTCGAGCATGTGCTAAAACAAACAGTGCATGGCCACTCACAGATCACAAAACATGCACAAATACACACACATTGCACAAGACCACAATCATTCTCACCACAACAGCACATTATAACCCTTGCTAAGCTATTGAGATATGGATGACAGTGGTTACACCCTCCATTGTCACATCAGGTAATTTTTCATCCTACATCCACTGCATGTAGCAGCAAGATGGTGATTTCACAACTGTGATGTTGTGCCTGTCTTTGCTCGTGTGTTGATTTCCAATTATTTGTAATGGAAAATGGTTGTATAACTGCTTTTACATGGTGAGGGAAAGTAGAAGTTACTGAACGCATGGATGTATATTTTATTTTTGTCATGTCAAAATGAGGATTCAGATTTAGAATTTTAGGACTGTCTACTTTCGACCACAAATGTCAGTACTAAATTAACATTGGACATTATAAGGGAGTTTGTGTTTTTCTTGTCACTTGAAAGTCCGCACAGCCAGAAGTTGAGTCTGTTTGCTTCCATAATTACATGCCTGCATCCAGCACATAATTTCCCAAATTATTGATAGATAAATTATGTGTGTGGAGTACAAATTGTGGCATGTTAATCAAGATTAAGGGAAAAGTTATAGAATGTTTTGCCGCATTCTCGGCTATAGCGATGATCTCATCAACTCCTGCAATACACATCGATTATGAAATCTGAAACGGACAGGAAATTTCACGAAATGTGAACTGTCATAAAAAATTACCATATAAGTTGGTGATGTGCCATGTCTTAAGGCCCATTGAAACTTTGTTGCCTCACCATACCTTAACATAGAAAAGTAATTCAAAGCCCCAAAGGGGGTGGGTTTGAGTTCATTTCACAGCAGTTCTTTTGGGGACTTCCCATTCATTCTTAATGGGCCATTGTCCAACAGGTCTCCCAGCCCCCAAAAGGTGCATTGTCATACTGAGAGGAAGAGCCTTGCATACTGCTGAATACCAGGGATCTTATCTTTATTTACAATGTAGCCTGATTCTGTCATTGCTGAGCACATTGTGGTCAAGAACGTAATAAAGTCAAATCCGGAATCCGGAATGAATCAGGATTCAATCACTCTGCTGCCTCCTAGCATCTACAATTATCAAGTGCAGATCACCTCGGGGCTCCACCCTTGAACAAGAGAGCCGATTCACCAAATCAGTCTCAGGGAAAGGTACTTAACTGTCAGTTTATAACCCTGATTAATAATAAACTTAATAACTATAACCAATATTACCATAACAGCTAATAATAATAAAAACTGCTGGCGCTAGTGCAGGTGGTGGGAGAGAGCAGGATGATGGATAAGCTGTCATCGGTGCTGGTGAAGGAGTCCCACCCCCTGCAGGTCACTATCACAGCACTGGGCAGCTCCTTCAGCAACAGACTGATACACCCCAAGCTTGTCAAGGAGAGGTATCGCACGTCCTTCCTTCCTGCCGCTGTCAGACTTTACAACCAGCACTGCTCCCAGTAGACTTCACTGTGCAATACAACTCTATACACAACTAATTTCTCATTTTTGGTTTGCGCCATCTGTTCAATTTTTTAATACCCATATTTATTAATTGTAAATAACAATACACTGCCACACTATTTATAATTACATGTTAATTTTGTACAATATTATGTATTTACAAGTCTATTTCTATTTCTTACATTTTTATTATATTGTTAATATTTGGTAATATTACTGTCCTTTGGCTGCTGTGGCAAAGAAATTTCCCTGTTTGCGGGACAATAAAGAAATTATGATTATGATAACTAAGCTGGAACTAACAGGACCTTGCAACGCTGCTGTGAGAAGAAGTTATTTGGGCCTGCTGCAAATGCAGCATTGTGGGTCCCAACTCAGTCATCTCATAAGCATTACATACATTGATGTATTGAAACACTGATATCTTTGAATGAGCATAGTGAAGTGAAACAGAGAATTAAAATCAACACACTGTCCAGTAATTGGCTCTTCTTCTCTTGGATGAGGACTGTAGTGTAAGGGCGCACTCACACTAGGCAATCCATACGATACCCAAGCATGTTCGACACCCAAAGTCCAGTTTGATTGACTAGTGTGAGCACTCTGAACCTTGCTCAAGCACGGTACACTATCTTGGCCCTGGCAAGGTTGGAAGAGGTGTGCTTAGGCATGGTTGCTATTCCACAAGCACATGTACTAGTGATGAACTAGACTTGACTAGACACTACACATGAAGTATAATGATGCGTATTATGCTGCCTGTTGTGGTACATGATAGGTCCTGCATACAACCTAAGACTGGAGAAGTTTTACAGGAATTTATTCTTTATCTTAACACAGGCAGGTGGTAATGGAAGGGAGACTCAGACTCAGGTGGAACAGCAGGTGTGGTATTGGAAACCAGGCCTAGGCTCTGGTGGAGGCTCTGGTGGAGGCTCTGGTAGTGGAAACACAGAGGATCCACAGAGGGATAAAGGCTGGTGGCAGAGGTGCTGGAGGCTGGGTGGCAGGGAGAAAAGCGGAGCTGGACTCGAAGGTAATGATCCCTGGAGAAGCCGAAGAGAAACAAACTACTATTACCAGAAATTCACACAAGAAACGGAAAAGCTTAACAACATAGGTAAATGCATTTAGTTTTGAGGCCATGTAGCATGAATTATTTATCATAAATAACTAAATCTGGCAGCGAGTAGGGCAAAGAACAGAGTATTTGGCTGGAGTTGATTGACGAATGCGCTGTAGGTGTGTGAGGGTGAGCCGCTCCAGCCATCAGAGGACAACACGCCCAGCCCCTGCAGCGCACCTCTACACAGTACACAAGCACAACACACCAAAACAAACAAAAACCCACACCAAAAGTCCCAATCATGACACCGCCTTGCATTATCAAGAAATCCCTGGTCCATCTATGATGAAAACAACTCAAAATAGGCTGCAAAAAAGTCAGTAAAGTCATGTACAAAAGGTCGCAATCAATCATACTCGGGCTTCGGCTGGAGCAATGTGAGTGCAGGGCAGCAGGGGACTAGGGAGGAGGGGCAGGCATGCTTCGTCACCATATGGAGCAACTGGGTATAGCAGCATTCACACTCTACCCAGTAGAGCAATAAACATCTTGCCATTTGGTCATTGAGTTTTATGACTCTCAGTGGGTGTCCTGAAGACACCAGGCTGACCGAGATGTTTTCCAGTCAAATACAAATTTGCATCTGGTAATAATCCTACAAAGTGAAATTTTGTGAACCTGCAATGTGTAGTGTAATATGTGGTTGTACAAGACTGGTGCTTAAAGGTGAAAGAGTGACTATTCATCAACATTTTCAGCATTCAAGCAAACCCTGAACATGGCTCCCTTGCAATCCATAGGTATCCATAGAAATTAGGTTAGCCACGGTGTGAACAGTTGCAGTGAATAATGCAAATGGGTGTGTTGTAGAAATATAGGTGCTGAAATATAATGAGGTCAAACTCATCATGGTGACAACTGGTTCGGTAGATTTTTCTTGTTTTCATAAAGCCTTCAAGCCCAGTGCATCATAATTAAAAGCATCGCTTACGATCTTGCGTCATACATGGACAGCTGCAACAGTACACCCCTGTATATTACCTATAGCACGAACGAGACATCCAGCAGATATTAGAATAAGCTCCGGGAGAGGCGTGCTGATTCCAATTAGCAGTCTGTTGTTTCACACTGTGGGTGATGGAGCTTGTTATTCCTAGCATGGAGAGAGTCTGAGGAGCACTGCTCTGCTGTTCCCACCATGCAATCAGCCTCCATGACTCCTTCATACCTACCAAGCACTGATTGCCACATTCATCCAGCACTATTCTCACTCTGTGAGGTGCTGCAGAGGTACATTTGTTTAGAACTGTCTTGGATACCTGTGGAACAAGTTAAAAAATGCTTGACTTAAGGGCCGTTGCTGAGAGCTATAAGTTGCTATAATAAACCCAGCAGAAAAAAGGTTAGAGAAAGGAAAAATAAATAATCAGAATTTCTCAGTGCAATCATAATTTATAGTATGAGTACTAATGCTGTATTATAGTCAGTAATTATATGCCTTGATTAAAATCTAGGCGATTACAATGGAGGATTCGATTGCAAGCTGACGACAGACTGTTTTGCTCTCTCCCTGCTCCATGCATCACGGGATTCAGAGAAGAATCCAGGTGCTGGATCTAAAACAGCTTGATTGTGTGCTTGTCAAGTAATTGTGTTTGGGTTGGACTGATTGTTCTTCAGAGGGAATTATTTTATACTGACCTAAGATCCACAACCGCACAAGTAGTTTCTATCTGTCCTTTACGCACAAATAGGTCTGTGGAGTGACATGTTTGTGTTTATCTGTGAACCTTTGAATATATTGAATGAATCCTTGACTATATGGAATGAACCCAGTCATTCATTATTTCCCTGTAACATAGTTAGAACACATTATTGTTATCAAGCAAACTTAAAGAACATGGACTTTACTGCGAGAAACTCCTGCCGGAGGCAAAGAAGTGATACCTGGGAAAAAAAGCGCTTTAGTCGGATATATGGACCCATATGAGATCGCCTCGCCTCCGCTCACTTTCCCAGACTTGTACAGTTATTTTGTCTGTGGTGTGAGTGCCTACACTGCCGAGCAGTTTCACTCTTAAGTTGTTGGAAGCCAACGTTAAATTTACCAATGGATGGGATCGTCAGCGATCAAAGGTATGTAAACATCCTCAACTCGTTATCTTTCCTTTAGCATTCTTAGCTAACTAGTTTTTAATGAGAATACATTACTTATTAATTCTGTGCTCTGTCTTTTCAATTCCTGTTATTTCTGTACGCAGCGCCTCAGCCAGCCACCTTAAAAGCCCCGGACGATTGTAAGCAGCACTGTGAAGGTGGAGTGAGCCCACTGCATGTGTACGGCCGGAGCTGCTGAGGCCTGCACTCATGTTGATGCTCTGTTCCAGTTCAAAATACAACTTCAATAATCACCATGTAGTTTAATTATTACCTCTCTGGCAATGTTAATCAAAAACTGAACATGATCTTCGCAGATGCGGCAAAATGGCCATTTTCTCACTGATCACTCAATGCCCTTTCATAATGTTACTGGTGCTGCAGAATAAATCTCTCTTCTTCCTGCTTTAAGTACCATCGGGCTGTAGGCAGGAATTCAATCACCTTGATTGCAGGGCGGTGGCGCGCCGACCTATATGTAGGTGCGCACCTTCTTCATCAGATGTGTGTCTGCTTCCTTGTAATACGGAGTCCGGTTTCTGCGTGTGCGGCGTGGTCTTGTTTGCCGTGGTTGTTTTAGACGCTGTGCGTGTCGGATCGTGTTTCCCCACAGGGATCATAAGCGGAGCTGGTCTGTCTGCCAGCTGGAGAAGTGTGTTGGGAACGGGTGTGCAGTGGCGGTCCTAACCAGGACCTAACGCTACGTTTACCAAACAATATGTGAGCTAGTCATCATTGTGTTGCATACACATTATTAGGGTAAAATGAACTAGATATAATGTAATGGTAGTCAGTTGGACTGAAAACGGATGCTGTCGTCATAGTATAGCCAGCAGTATAGCAAGAGGCTAACAAACATACGAGTTATACTAATTAACGTCATTTCATTTCATTACATGCTCATGAAGAGTAGATGACATGGCTCCATACCTTTATCTTTTGCTCGTTTCTCCTCTTCTTCTTTTCTCTTCTTCCTGAACTGGGCACCTGGGCCCGTATTCACAAAGACTTTTATCTTAACGTTGGGAAAAATCCTAAATTGGACTAAAAGTTTTTATGTAGGAGTCGTTTGTTAAAAGTAATTCACAAAGCCGCTGAGACCTACTTTTAGTTATGAAAACAGTGAACTCCTAAACTAGAAGTAACTCTCTGTTGCTATGGATGACGTCAACTTAGAAGGACACACTTAGAAGCGGTGACAGCGGTGATTGGTTGTTGAGTGACAGGTCAGCCCATTGAAAAGTCATTTGGGCTACGCAATGCAAGCCCATGACAAAGATATTGGATAAAGAAATGTACTTATGAGGAGAATTAAGTGCCCCCCCCCAAAAAAAGAAAAATGCTTTGGCCAAATTAAAATTAGAAGATTGCGATGAAAAACGTTAGCTGTAAATAAAAGTGGCATTTACCCTGTTAGTTGTCCACATAGGCCAACTATCCAACAGGACTATGTTGCAACACTAAATGACCGTTCAAGTAACCCAAACCACTCTCCATTAAAATTTCGCAACAATGTCCAGTATATTGTAATGTGCGTCAAAGCCAATTTGTATATTGATGGAATGCAACTTTTTCCGATTTACAAAGACATCTTCATCCTGAGAAGGTGCAATTATTTTAATATTCGTCCCATCAATGGCACCGATCACACCGGGTATACCTGCAATTTCCATGGCTTTGGCTTTGATTCTTTGTTGGCGATTGTCTAAAGAAAACCGGATAAACTGACGGATTATATGGGGTCCACAGAGTGCGTTGATGATTTGGTAGATAGAGCGGCTCACTGACGGCTGTGATATCCCTAAATTATCTGCGTTGCAGAGCTACATTTTCCCCATTACCAAATACCGGAGTGTCGCCAAGCATTTTAACTCCGGCGTTATTGGATTGTTTAGGTTGGTTGGGGACGTTATCGCTTCCTTCATCAACTCAGCAACAATTTCAGTCCCTTCGCGGTTCATCCGATATCGTTTTAATAGTTCCCCGTCATTGAGCGTCTCAAAAACATTCGGTCGTGGATTGACTGCAGCCGTTTTAGGACTTTTTGTGACCAGGTCTTAGTGAGTTAGGAGTCCTCTGGACTACTTCTAAGGTCTCCCAGACTTAGATGCTACTTTTAGCCTTAAGATTCTTTGTGAATATGGGCCCTGGTGTTTACGACAGGTGGTGTTGCACTCCGAAACAGTAGAAGGTGCCAGATCGCACACAAAGGCCTATCTCTACTTAATGTTGCTTTAAATGTTGGGGGGTGACTATACTGTATTTAAAGATGAGACTGTGAATGAAAAAACTTGGTTTTGCCATATTTGCATGTGTTCACTAGATGGCAGCAAACACACAGAATTGTCTTTACATGTAATGAGAGAACAGGGAAATCAGGGACTGTTCAATGCAATGAAATCCAACTGGCCAATGAGATGACATTAACGATCTAACCAGGTCTTATTTGACTTTATGTTGATTCAAGGATACCTTTAAGGACATAGAACTTAACTCGAAAGCAAGAAAGATCTGTTTGCATTTTTCTAACCGACTCTGTGCCATCTTGTTTTGTTGGCTTCTGGTCTGTTGTGCTCTTACGCTGTGTTGCTCCCTTTTCTTAGGGAAACACAATCTTGTATTGATCACACTAAGTGATTTTTGAACATGCTCTCCGGTTTCCTTGATGTCGGGACATAGGTGACGGAGTGGTCAGTGAAGCTCTCTAAGATAATCTAGTCATGGATATATCTATCCTGAGCTGCACTTGAATTACAGGCAATGGCAAAGCACCTCTAAGTGACCCTGATCGTGATTTTTGGTTAAAAGTGTCTGCCACGAGAACCATGGTAATTATATGGGAGGATTTCTTTAGTATTTTTTTCCACTTTACTGCCGAATAATACGCCACTGCTATCAGAAACTGTTGTCCTGAACTCGGTCTATCTGTTCACTTGGGTCAGTTGTATATTTCCAGACTTGACTTACAGCGTGGATCAATGCAGCGACCGGAGAGGCCTCCGGCTTTAGCTGACGATTTCCTGTAGAAAGCACCGATTTACACACTGTAACCAGAGATTGTCACCTCATGCCTGCAGGCATCGTGTTTGACTCATGGTAGCTGGAGTCCAGTGGGCAAGAATTAGTCGAGACATGGAGGCAGACAAAGCAGCATTTAACCAGAATTGAATGTAAGCATAGATTTTTTTCTTTTTTTTTGCCTGGATGTCATAGGCTTTCTGAATAAATCAATAAAATATAAACCGACAACTCTATTGTTAATAAAACTATAGTATTGATTGCTGGCTGGCGGGATAAAAAAAAGACTGTGATTAAATTTCCTATCTGGAGCTGTTTTATGATCGATCGCACCAAAAAGCAGATATAGTTCCACAAGTTTGGCCAAATTGTTTTATAACTGTCTTTGTTTAGATTGTAAAAAAACGTGATTTGGTCTGCAAAATTGGGTGAATCAGAGTTGTGTCTTTCTGTGATATTAACAAATGAGTTAATTAAGATGCACAAGTTCCCACTCCTGTTTCCAAACATTGAAAAAAAAAGACAATCAATTCTAACTTACAGTTTGCTTAAATGTATATGCACAATCCACAAAAATAGGGAAAAAGGTGTTCACATAAAATATTCTAGTACTGGTTGGGATTATGACTCCCTCCTCCTCCCCCCTGCACTCTCTCTTTCCATAATGAATTAGGGGTTATGGCCGTTTGGCTATGTGATCACACCCTCTTTCCTTAAACAAAACTATCAAACAAAGTGGTGTCCTCATTTTATTATGAGGAGTGCATGTGTTTTTCATCAAACATAAGCTTCTGCGGCTACAAGAGGTCGAAGGGTAAGTTAAGGGAGACTGAGAGACGATGACAGGGGTGGGGGGCAGGAGGGGAGATTGCCGGGTAGGTGATGAAAAAACATCATGTTGATTTGTTCAATTCGACTGAAGCCATGAAGAGAAGGTCACTGGAGACAAATGTTTGTTGATGCATACTGTTTGAACCACTGACCTTGTTAGCGCATGCACAAACGCACACAGATACCGGGGGTTAGGCCATCCAGAGCGGAGCACGCTGCTCAGCAAACGACACGTCAGCGTGACTGTTGCCTTGGTGACGGGAGGCATGAGTGACCCGAGCCACGTCCACAGGAATAAGTATACCTGCAGGAAACAGTAGGAGCTTTAGTCAGGATTATAAGATGGTTTTGTGTGGTTTTATTTCCCCTCACAGTACAATAGTTAAGAAGGTAACCACCAGCTCAATAATGATAGGGAATGTAAGATTGTGTTTTGAAAGAAGAACAGTTGCGTGATGTCTTTTGTCAGAGCCAGCTGAATCTGCTTTATAACATTCTACTTCGAGGATGAGAGACCGAAAGTGAGCCTGTTGTTTACTTTAGGGAAAGTGGTACATTTTCCAGTTGATAGATATTTCATTAGCAGCATAAGCTGTTCAATTTCAAGCTTGAACATCCTGCATTGTTTGTTACTGGATGCTCCTCTTTCCACTCACATTTCTGTTGCGTAAAGCCCAAAGATAACAGCAAAAGTTCTAGTTTAGATCTGGATCTATATTTAATAGATAAAGTGTACGGGTGGACCACCTGTTCAATCTGGGGACGCCAATTTCGAACAAACTCTTTAACTGATAGTTGGCTGCCTGAACAATTGATTATCGGTTAATCATTACATAGTTTAGGATTTTAAAATACATTTTTGCAGTACAAATCTGTTTTAACAGCTGACATGATCTATGACTGATGAGGAGGCTAAACTAAATTACGCAAAATAACAACTTTATGTTAAATTTGGTGCTCCCGCCTGTTGCTATTCAACAGCAAACCCAAAATGTCAAACCAGTATCGAGCCTATGAAATAGCTTCAATGAAATAATATCACTTCTCATACCAGTATTTTTTATTTTATTTTGATACATTTGTTCACAACTCTGATTGCTGGCTAATACATTTTAAATCAATTAAATTATTCACTGCGATTAATCAATTAATAATGAAAGATTAACATAGATAAACAAGTTGGCTATATCCTGATCTGATCCATTTGAACTCACCACATCCTGTTTTTATATAATATAGGGGCTTATTTTAATTAACAGCACATTTACCATGTTGCTTAAAGAAGAGTGAGGAAGAATAAACCTATTTCTATTCTGACACAGCAGTTGAAACACAGGTGTAATTAAAAACATTACATTTGTCATATTAAGATGAGCGCTCTGCTGTCGTGCCTGGTTGCTAACTGCACTTCCTGTGCAAAGACAGACAGGAAGAGTTACATTGCACTTTTCCACGTTGGAGGTAGTTTTTTTCTAAGTGAAAGCACTATTACCATTAGCTAGCTATGTTAGCTGCTTGTTCTGTGTCTTTCTTCGCTGTTCTGTTGTTGTGTTGGTGTCTAATCTCATTGAACTACTACAGTGAATGTATCTGTGTATATTACCTGCTTATTTCTGCTCTTATTTGCATTGGTATTTTGATTTAACGTGTCACTGCTGAGCTGTTTTTTTATTTTATGTGTGTGTAAGCTGCAATATGGCACTCTCCTCATACAGACTTGTAGTGCTGAAATATGAATGGCAGCCTGAATAATGAGAGTTCTGGGCTGAATTGGTTTTGGAAACATATTTCCCACGGTTGTTTTGCAGAGTCTCTCGTCAGCCCCTTCACGCTAGCAGAGGGTAATATTTTATATTGGCTTTGCAGGGATGTAAACATGGCTGTTGTCTTGCACGCAGTGCACTCACAAAATGATATCCATGTATTATTGGCTTCATTGGAACTCTCCAGAGCTTTTGTCACATTCATATTTTCAGGAATCTCTCGTTCGGTTAAGCTTCAGAAATGTTTCAGTCAAAAGCAAAAGCGTTATGTGTATGCTTGATTTACAATTTACTTAATATTTGCATCCAACAGCCTGTGTCCTGGCTGCTGCACTGCATGTACTGCAAACCCTCCAGTTTATCGTGCAAAAACACGTTTTTAATTTGGTGAGTATAAAGTGTAATCTAATAATTACTGACTGCAGGAAATATCTTTTGTCTGCTGCACATCAAAAGGATTTCTGCTTTCAGATGAAACCATTCTTGTTTCAATAGACAGGCCTTGTAGTTTTACTCAAATTGGTTGCCAGTGATTTGTTGGGAAATATCCAGACAGCAGTAGTCATGATGTCTATAGACGGTATAAATCAAATCTATGAATGCAACGTGTGACTGACCTTGTATTTGGCAGCTTTTAATAAAAAAAAAAAAAAAAAAGGGCCAAATCACAAAACACAACTGCAGGCAGGTTAAAGAACGAAAAAAGGGAGCTTTAATGACAAGCTGATAGTCCAAAGTCCAATATCCAGGATGCAAACAAAAACAAAAACAAGACAAAAAACAGGCTGGGGCAAATCCAAAAAATAACCAAAGAGATATACAAAAACTAAATGAAGAACGAACCAGAAACTGATGGGACAAAGGACACAAACACAAAGAGCACACACTGAAAACAAAAGAGACAAAGACAGGGTGAAAGACACGGTCTTAAAACCAAGGAGGCCGATCAGGGACAGGTTAAACTAATCAGGGCGACCACAAGGGAGTGAAAACAAGAGAAAGTTAGGACAAAACATGACACATACAAAATAAACCAGGAAACGATAAACCAAAAACCCAAGCATTTTATTTGCTCTTCTGTGTGTGGTTTGATGATTTTTTTATTTTCAGAATGAGGTTCACAGGGTTTAGATGAGTTCGCTTTCAACTGGTTTAATTGAAATTATAACTGCAAACAATTGCTGTGTGATTATGGAAACTGATATAATGACTTAACACCAAATCACATGTTGATGCTACAACATCAAGTCTGGATTTTATCAGATCAAGATTTTTACATCTTAAACAAAGCATATGACATGTAGGGCTGATTCAGGCCTTATGACTCAAGCTGTCTTGATGAACAGTTGTTCGGTTTATAAAATGTCAGAAAATGGTTTAAAAAATGTTCATCAGTGTTTCCCAGAGTCCAAGATTGCATCCAAATGTCTCGTTTCGTTTAACATCCAATATATGATCGATGATGACTTAAAAAAACAGAATTTTCACATTTAAGAAAATAAAATCAGTGTATTTTTTATTTCCAGTGTCAAAAAATACCTCAAATTAATCAGTTATCGTTATTTGTCAACTAATCCATTACCAATTACCAATAGCTCAGTCCGTAGGGACTTGGCTTGGGGACTTGAAGGTCCCACTTGGACCAAAAAAATAACGACGTGGACTGGCAGTTGGAGAATGCTGGTTCACATCCTGGGCATTGCCGAGATGCCCTTGAGCAAGGCACCGACCCCTAACACTGCTCGTTGGGCGCCGTGGCATGTGTGGCAGCCCCTTCGCTCATCTCCTCTCCTCTACACTGCATGTGTGTGTGTGTATGCGCACCTGTGTGTAGTGGAAAAAAGAATTTCCCAATTTGGGATTAAAATAGTATATAAAATAAAAAAATAAAAACAAATATGAAGACTTCCTCATGTGTATGTGATCTATGCTATGGTAAGAAATCTGCCATGTCTCACATTTCCAGAGATTAAACAAAGCATGGAATTAATAAAGTTGGGGGTTTTGGTTAAAATTGTGGATTTGCTGACCATTGACCTCTCTGTAACAGTTAATCCTTACAGTAATGAAATGCTACAGGGTGGATGGAGTTTGAAAAAATGTAATGAGCATCTTGACCTCCGTGACTGTGTTTCTATAGACTGAGGCTATAAAAGGATGACTTCATGATGACTGTGTTTTTACAAGCAAACAAGAGGGTGGAAAATATTCCACCGAATGCTGCCACAGGACACTGCTTTCTAGTTCTGTTAGGAAAATATGCAGCTTATTTGTTTATCTGTCTGATTTGAACTGATTAGAGGCATCTCCTGCTCTCACAATAATAAGGCCGAGCTCGAGCTTTTAGTCAAGGCTCATTTGAATACATATGTTTCTGTTTGATTCAACTGTACCCAGTTAACATCCAGCCCGCGCGTAACATAGAGATGTGTTAAAAGGCTCATTTGCTCCAATCTGTCAAACTGAGAAACATCTGTGTTTTGGAAAAAAAAGTGGGAGATCATCTGTGTGCTGCCTTTTCTCTCTCCCTCTGTGTGTGTGTGTGTGCGTGTGGAGAGAAGGGGTGTCTAAATCAGACATGGGTGTGGTAGAAACTCCGACCTTGTAATTTTGAAATGGCCTGAGCTCAGTACTTCTCTCCCTGCTGGAGTGCGCGGAGCCTGGAGGGTTCAGCGATGGAGCCGTGACCTGCTGCCCTCTGATTGGACGGTTGCATGCTCTTCTTTATGAGATTCCCCGCTTCTCTTTTTATCCGTGTGTGGTCCACTTTCCCCCCCCCGACAGGACCGTAGGAAAAAAATACGTAATATAAAACACGAGCCGAGTACGTGTACCTATGTTTAGACCTTTCGCAGACGGGGAACGGGCACGGACGCAAAAAAGAACGTCATGGAATGCAGACCAAAAACAAAATGGCCGCCATCCAAACCCTCAGCCTGCGCGACCAATTTCAATTTGCTGTAATATGTGGTTTTGAAATACCACAGCACTAATAAACACAAATTGAGGTCTTGTGTGTGTATAATTATGTAGGCACTGAAGTGGAGTTTAATCAGTCTGGTTCTTTGAGCCGTGACTAAAGGATGGAGGACTTGCTCCGTGAGGGAGGACATGGTGGAGAACCGGTCTTGTTTCGCCCTCTGTGAGCCTTGTTATCATAGCATGACCGGTCTATTCTTATACCATGTAATGTACACATCATCATCATTCTGTATTTTTCATGAAACTACACACTCCGTCTGATCATTCTCATATATTCGTTTGAGACTTCAGGACTATTTTTCCTCGGTTACTACTCTGGCCTTTTTAAAAAAATCATAATTAATACATTTTTTTTAAAGATTATATGGAAATATGCGCGTGCTCTTGGACCCAAGTGCTTCTGTGATGGTAAAATAAACCACTCTTGAAAAATCAAATCAAAATGTCTGCTATTCGTGCCTGTTTTTGCAAGGATTTGATTTGTTTGCGTCTCCCCCTTAAAAAAATCCTTGAACAGTCCCCCTTGTCGAAGTACTTAATGCTGTTCAGGAAAAAAAGAGCGGCTCGGCTTCTCTTGGAGAGGGGCCGCTTCAATATGCGAGGCATGCCGTGTTTTTAGCATAAAAGGAATGAAACTTTAATGGCTGGTTTTGAAAGCAGCCGCAGAGCCGCAGCGGCTACGACCAGATAATTTGTCTGCATGAGATAGTTCCGCTGTTAGCTCCATCGTTAACCCGTAACTGCATTCGGGAGAGTTTGCAAAGCTTCTTTTTTAATCATGTATCCAATTAATTTTTACTGCTTCCTTTTAATTACCGCTTTTTAATGTTGTGTTATGGTTTTTAATATGGATTAATATGAGGAGGAACGCTTTTAAATCTTCCCCTTTTTATTTCTTTAAAAAAAAAAAACGGGATAGGCGCTCAGGTGAAAACACACTCAATGGTGCATTCTCAGCCGCACTGCAACATCTGGCAACCACTTTCATGTGTCCTGGTTACCGTACCAAATTAATCAAGGGTGTACTCGGTGTGCCATAATGCATATTTGATCATACCACAAGATCTAATCTGGCGGCTGCACCCCATCAATAATTAACAGTCTCAGCGAGCTAGCTGTTTGTATTTCCTGTATGGCAACAAAAGACTCTATATTACTGAGGTGAGTGCATGGAGAGACATTCTTTGTTGCTGCACAGCAGCCGCCACTGTATTCCGCATCATTTTGTGTTAATAATGACGATGTGTCGAATCTACTGAGGTGTGCAGGGTTACAAATACCCAAGCCCCCCTTTTTTTCAAGTATTTGCTCAATATTCCCAGGAGACCCATAATCCAAAGGTGCAGTCCAAGGGCTCTTGTGGGAGTAATAAATACCCATGATCCTTATATCCTTATAGGCCACACAGATCCCCCGTCTGAGGGCCAGAAGAGGTTATGATTTCTCCTCTTAAACACACCGCTCGTCAGCCCGGAATGGAAATGCCTGTAATTTCTCAACAGGGAAGAATGGGCCGCCGGAGCACACGCCATTAATGATGATCGAATCCTGGAAACGTGCTCACATCCCATTTATCCTCTAATTTTATGTCAAAAATGTTCCTCGGATAATTATGGCGTAATAGTAAAAATGTTAAAAATAGACAGCGACCTGTTCTGTCGGATGTGCCCTTATATCAAAATGCCATAAAGCCAATCACCAACTGGGAGGAAACCCATTCATTGTCCTAATTTGTCTGCCCAAGGACGGGCTGTTCCAAATCTGGATGGTTAACTTGCTGTTTGGGCAAACCTTGTGGTCCGCGAGGTCAGGAAGAGCTGCAATTAGTGCAGCCTTTGCTTTTTCTTCAGTAGTATAGCACAAGCAATAATTTGGATGCCGTATGACTTGTTCCCTCGCCGTGTCGCGGTGACGGGGCATGTCTTTTTCTAGAGGTGTGGTCTGGAGGTGAAAGACAAGCGGGGAGCTGCCTGTGTAATTTACTAAGCAAATTGTTCGACATGTGGAAATAAACATGCACAGTTATTTTCTTCCCCTTAAAGCAGGGGTACTCAAATACAAATCTTAAAGGGCCACAAAGATTTTTTTCAATGACTCAAAGGTCCATGTATTGAGGTTGGTCAGGCCACATGCAATAATATTGTAATATTCAAAACAAAATGTCCTTTTCATTCAAAAGGACAACAAAAATACAAACTAAAATAAAATGTCATTTCCATTTTGACATAAATTGAAATATATATAGTTGAATATTTCCTCTTTTTGTTTGCCCTCAAACATTGTGTCCATCACTTCAGTCATGCATTATTTTATTACTTCTGCATCTGAGAATGGCTCCTTGTGCTTACCCAAAATCCACACCACTCTAAGTGAGCACTCTGTTGCTTTCTGTTGTTGTGTCATAGATGTGACAAGAATCCTGCTTGCAGCTTGATATGACGATTT
>OMLP01045506.1:7999-20120 GCA_900302685.1 Spondyliosoma cantharus
GGTTCGACAACCAGATCCACGAGGCCGACACCACCGAGAACCAGAGCGGGACCTCCTTTGACAAGACCTCGGCCTCCTGGTCCGCCCTGGCGAGAATCGCCGGACTCTGCAACCGCGCCGTCTTCCTGGCTGAGCAGAACAACGTCCCCATCCTGAAGGTGAAAAGCTTGTAGTCTACACAATGTGTCGTGCTCTGGTTGACCCATTCTGATCACCACAAGAGTGGAGGGAAGATATCAATAACAGCATCTCGAGCACCGAGCAGAACTCTCCTCCTGATCGCTTCATGGAATATTTTCTTCCTTGAAACCTGTTTTTTTGACTTGGCATTATCGCTTGGCAAGAACAGTTTTGGATCCAAATACCAAATACAGCTTCAGCCAAACTGCACTACAAATCTTTATAAAAAAAAAAAAAGCACTCAACATAATTAAAGGCTACCTTAGAAATATGTAGCAGCAGTTATAGCGAGAGGTGTCTAGATGAAGCCATTGATTTATTTCTGAATGAGGCTTTTATCGTGCTGCTGTCGACCAAATACCTCTTTTCTTTCTATTACTGTGCTGTCGAGCAAAGCGTGTGAACTATCTTTGTATCCGAAAAAGAAAATGTGATCCACAACTTGCCTCAGTCCCACCTCGATCTAACTTCTTCGGGGTTTGCTGGTATCCACAGAGAGACGTAGCCGGTGACGCCTCAGAAGCTGCCCTGCTGAAGTGCATCGAGCTCTGCTGCGGATCCGTCGGCGGCATGAGAGACAAATACCACAAGATTTCTGAGATCCCCTTCAACTCCACCAACAAATACCAGGTAAAGAGTCCACGCAGCGTCTGGTAGCTTCTAAATTAGTTTCAACGAGATTTCAATCCCCAAAACACTGCTGGCAGTGGTAGCCGAGGGGAAACTTGCGCCCCCTGGTGGTTGTCTTCATTTAGTTTTTGAGCATACTTTTTCTGGGTACAACAAAACAAGTATTAAAAAATCCAACCCTCCACTCTGTCCCACAGCTCTCCATCCACAAGAACACAACTCCAGGAGAGACCAAGCACCTGCTGGTGATGAAGGGAGCCCCGGAGAGGATCCTGGACCGCTGCTCCACCATCGTGATTCAGGGCAAAGAGCAGCCTCTGGATGACGAGATGAAAGACGCCTTCCAGAACGCCTACGTGGAGCTGGGTGGACTTGGAGAGAGAGTGCTGGGTACGACATAGCTGCATCCTTTTAGTCTTTGATTTGCTCAGGGGAGAAAAAGATGTCGAGCTTTTTTCTTCTTGTCTTACTCAGGTTTCTGCCATTTCCACCTGCCCGATGACCAGTTCCCAGAAGGCTTTGCTTTCGACACAGAGGAGGTGAACTTCCCCACAGAGAACCTGTGCTTCGTCGGCCTCATGTCCATGATCGATCCTCCTCGCGCTGCCGTGCCCGACGCCGTCGGCAAATGCAGGAGCGCTGGAATCAAGGTACGCATCTGTGAGTCCTTTCTGATCGTGAAAGTCCATCATTCTGACATTAGTTTAACAACCGTGTTCTCCTTCAGGTTATCATGGTCACAGGTGATCATCCCATCACTGCCAAGGCCATCGCCAAGGGGGTGGGTATCATCTCCGAAGGCAACGAGACCGTTGAAGACATCGCAGCCCGCTTGAATGTTCCCATCTCAGAGGTCAACCCCAGGTCAGTGCACTTACTTCAAGAATACAACATCAGGAAGTCTGCGACAGTTCTTCCTTATACTTGGATTAATCGAGCACAATTAAATCAGCTTTGGCTAATAAGCTCCTGCGATCTACTCAGCCAAAAAGCCTTTCACCATCAATTCACTGCAGACAAATAAATCTGAGTCTCTGAGCTTCATCAGCAGCTTTAGTCTGGCGGCAGTCTTGTATAGTGTGACTGATAAAAAAGTTCAAAATGTCTTTATGCTGCCTGTTTTCTGAGGGAGTTTTCCCAGTTCTTCCCCATGATTTTTCCTCCTGAATCAAACCCAGTATCCTCCAGTTTTTCCCGAGTTTGTCCTCATGCTGCTGTGATTTTCTCCCCAGGGATGCCAAGGCCTGCGTCGTCCACGGTGGCGAGCTGAAAGACATGTCCGCCGAGCATCTCGACGACATCCTGAAGCACCACACCGAGATCGTGTTCGCCAGAACTTCCCCTCAGCAGAAACTCATCATCGTGGAAGGTTGCCAGAGACAGGTCAGCAATCAGAGACACAAGTAAGGATTGGAAAGAGTTTCTTCTAGATTTTGTGACACTTCTTTTCTCTGTCTTCAGGGAGCCATCGTGGCCGTGACGGGTGACGGTGTGAACGACTCTCCCGCCCTGAAGAAGGCCGACATCGGCGTCGCCATGGGTATCGCCGGATCTGACGTCTCCAAGCAGGCCGCCGACATGATCCTGCTGGACGACAACTTCGCCTCCATCGTTACAGGAGTGGAAGAAGGTAAGACCTGCAGAAATGTGGAAACGGCGTCGTCGCAACCGCTCGAGCTTCTCCACCATCTGAAATTTCTCTATTCATTCGTCAGGCCGTCTGATCTTTGACAACTTGAAGAAGTCCATCGCCTACACTCTGACCAGCAACATCCCCGAGATCTCCCCCTTCCTCCTCTTCATCATCGCCAACATCCCTCTGCCCCTGGGAACCGTCACCATCCTCTGTATCGACCTGGGAACTGACATGGTGAGCTTTTTATTTATTTTAGGAGATTTAAAAAAGACACAGAATGTTTTGTTCGGCGTACGATTGACTTACTCGTTGTCGTCCAGGTTCCCGCCATCTCCCTGGCTTACGAAGCAGCCGAGAGCGACATCATGAAGAGGCAGCCCAGAAACCCCAAAACAGACAAACTGGTGAACGAGAGGCTCATTAGTATAGCCTACGGACAGATCGGTAAGAACACCGCACTGCACTCCTGATGGAAACGTCTGCTGGTTGTTTATCCCTCAGCTAACGTCACGCTGCTCTTCTCCTCTGTCAGGTATGATGCAGGCCACGGCCGGCTTCTTCACCTACTTTGTGATTCTGGCTGAAAACGGCTTCCTCCCCGCCGACCTGCTGGGGATCAGAGTGCTGTGGGACGACAAATACGTAAATGACCTGGAAGACAGCTACGGACAGCAGTGGGTCAGTAAAAGTCAAGATGTTCGTGACGACCCCTCGTGCTTGTCCTCAGTTTCCTCATTTTGTGCTCACCTTCTTTTTTTGTCAAACGCTCCGTCCGCCAGACGTACGACAGCAGAAAGATCGTAGAGTTCACCTGCCACACGTCCTTCTTCGCCAGCATCGTGATCGTCCAGTGGGCCGATCTGATCATCTGCAAGACCAGGAGGAACTCCATCCTGCAGCAGGGAATGAAGTACGAACGCACGAGGAGACTTTAAAGATCTCGATCTAATAAACCGAACAGATTTCAGTTCTAACTGTGGTGACTCGTTGCCTTCGCAGGAACCGTATCCTCATCTTCGGTCTGTTTGAGGAGACGGCTCTGGCTGCCTTCCTGTCATATTGCCCGGGAATGGACGTCGCCCTCAGGATGTACCCTCTCAAGTGAGTCAACACACACACACACACACTCATTATCCTCTCAGGAACTCGAGAAACATCATCTACTATCTCTCTGATGAACCAATAAGCGTCCCAGGATATTCATTAATGCACGTGGAACGAGCTCATTTTCCATGTAAATACTCTGTTTTGTCGTGAGCACAATATCCGTTAGGTGTATCCACATTAAAGTTTCTGTTAGTTTGCCAACATCCACCGGTAAACGCGCGTCTTGTGCCACCGTTCGGCTTTATTATCTCATTAAAAAAAAGGTGGATATCATCGAGTGTCACCGCTGATTTCCACTTCAGATGCAGAATAAAGCAGAAGAGCCGCTATAATAATGAGATTCTTCACCCAACAGGGGAAGACGGAAAGCAGCGAGGGCACGTTAAAGCTCATTACCTTCAGCTTTCACACGCAGCTGAAGCTCCTTCTCCTCCTTATTGTTTTGCGACTCTCCGCCGATCCCGCTTCCTGTTTCTTCCTCACCTTCTCATCCGTTCCCAGTGCTTCCGCCTCCTCTCCTCCTCTTCCTCACCCACTCACCTCTTCTCTCTAGCTAACCACGCCATCTCCTCGTCTCTCTCTGGGCCGTCTGTCCGCACACTTCCTCACGATAGTTTATTATCCTTAGACCTGATCTCAGTCGACAGGAAGCACTCAGGAGATGGAGAAACGAATGAGCATCGACGCTTTCATTGCCGTCTGCAGAGAGGCCTCTTCATCGACTGAATAAGCTTTTCATTCACTCTTAAAGAACCTTCAACCAACCACAATACAATAAAACTGTCTTCACCGGTGTTGCACACGCACTCTGCGACATCTCGTCGAGTGCTCTTGTCTAGTTTGTCGCTTCACGGTCGTGACTCAATATCTCAACATGTCTGTCTGCGTCCTCTAGGCCCTGTTGGTGGTTCTGCGCCTTCCCCTACTCCCTCCTCATCTTCCTGTATGATGAAGCCAGAAGATATATCCTCAGACGCAACCCAGGCGGTAAGATCTTCACAACGCTCCTGCCTCTGTTTTCTGTGTTTTGAGGAGAATGTCGAAGGCTAAGTTCTGTCCAATGAGAACTCTGTGATTGTGGTTTATCTTGTTGTGTCTCCGATAAATTGAAATAAGTAAATCCTCCGCGCTCGTAAAGCTTAATGGACCGTTCGAGAACCCATTTTGTTAGCTTAAAAATGCATTAAGCAATGGCTGAAAATTAGTGTTTCCATGACAACAGGACAAGTGTATTATGTGAAGTTTCCACCAAACTCCACTCAAATTTGACACATTTTTAAAAAGTTATCCTTTTAACTAACAAACGAGAGTGAAAACATGACCGGCTGTGTGGTTCTGCTCTTTAGCAATACATTACGATAGTTACGTCCTGGGTGTCGACCTCTCTTCCTCCTCTCCTGAACTGGAAATGTGATGAAGCGTCACTCGTGATGTAGAGTGTGACAAAAGCAAAAGCACAGGTGTGTGACTGAGCGCTGCACTACAAGCTGTGAGCTGTGAACGTCCCCGCGTCTCCACGCAGACCAGTGAGCTGTGGCAGATGAAGTGGCCCGGTGGGATTTGAACCCCCAACCCTGCCTTTGTTAACGCCTCGCTCCACCCACGGAGCCGAGCGCGACCTGTGTGCTCGGGTGCAGCTGCGTTGGTGTGTGTGTGTGTGTGTGTGGGTCGGCTACATCTGAGCCCCAGCGCACAGATCAGTGAACATCCCATCGGCCCGTTCATGGTGAATAACGTGCCGCGATCAGACGGAAACGACGAGTTGAACCGACACAGCTTCAAACGACGATGAATGACTGAAGACGCGTTTAGGTTTTGTGTGATTCGTCGAACGAAATCTTTCAAACGACATGTTTTGCTTCGAGCGAACTGTCCTTGAGATTATTTTTAACCCTCGGGCTGAATTTATTTTCACAGTTTGATTCCAGCTCGGCGGTTTTTTAAGTCTTCTGTGAAACAAAAGTATTCACAGTGTTACAGGACTAAAAATAAAAGGCAGCTCTGGGCTCAGTGGGGCCTGGAGAGAGACGCTAACCCACATGATTCAAGCTTCCAAACCAGAGTCACAGCGACTTCGAGTACATCTACTATTTTGACCCAAACCTCAGTTCCTTGTGTCAGAGTCAGCTTCTCTGCCCGTTGCTGCAATGATGGATCAATTCATGGATTAGTTGGCAACACTATGTAACACTATCAGTGAGTGAGTTTATCCCCAAATCAGCTGTCTTTCTGCAGAAAGTTACGTCGTGTTGCTTTAAATTAATCAACTGCTTTGATAATTGATTAATCAGAGAGTCCCAACATGTCAGTAGGTTGATTATCGTTGGGTTGTGGGCAGAACAAGACATCTGCGGACGTCGTCTTGGGCTTTTGGGAAAACACTGATTGACATTATTCAACGTTTTCTAACGAATCAATTATTAGAGAAAGTCGTCAACAGTCTCCTAACGGCGTCGAGAAAGTCAGATCGCTCGTGCTCGTGCTCGCGCTCCCCAATCCGGCGTTATTTATTCGAATCAGCGTCCGCCATCATGAGGGATGACATCATCCTGCAGCAGAGTGTAAAAGTTAAAGGTCGCTGTCGGATTTGTTTGTTGGAAGAGGGAGAGTTTCGACCCCCAAATATGATGCGGATCATGCCAGTAACCATTTCCCTAATCGTGTCTCCTTTGGTTTTTCTAGGTTGGGTGGAGCAGGAAACATACTACTGAGTCCGCACGCCACAGTCACGGAGGGCGAAGTCAGTGTTTCATCGTTATTTACTGCCATGTTACATATTTGTCTGACATGTTTGTCGGACCCCAAGAAAAACACAAAAAGCATGGATAAATTAAGACTCTTGATGTAAATGTCATTCACAATAAAACATGTCCGTACCATTATACGCTTGAGGCTGCTTGGAAGTTCTTTCACTTTTCCTCTAACATACAGAAGACGGCATTTCAGGGGATTTGATGCAGGATGTTGTTTCAAGGTTCAGCAGTTCTGTAGCGGTGAGTCGGGTCCGGTGACCCGTGCAGTGGGATTATTCACGTCAGCGGTTCCCAAACTTGAGTTCTGGGGTCTGATAAGACGAGTTCAGAGGGGGTCTAGAATTCAAAATACAGTTATGTTATGGTGATTAAAGGTCCAACATGTAACAACTGGGGACCTTTTGGATTCAAACAAGGGGGCGGCATATCGCCTGGGTAGCCGCTAATTGCTGCTAACAGTAACTGCCATTAGCTAGTTAGCTCGGTTAGCCATTCATGCAGCTCTGGGAGCGTCAAAACTGCCATTTCTTCACAAACTCTTGATCATTTCCGATAACTTTTGGAATGTTTTATTAATATTCTTTACCTGAACCATGTCAGAGCTGTGTGTGTGTGTGTGTGTGTGTGTGTGTGTGTGAGTGTGAGTGTGTGTGTGTCCATTATCTCAAGAGAGCCTCGTGTCTGCCGCTGTGTTTGCAATGGACTGCTCAGTTGACCTGCTAATGCAAAGAGGCCCTCAGTGAAAATTAACTGAGGCCACTCTAGCGCTGCCTACTTTGTGTTTACCCCGTTCATTATGAACGCCCCCATCTCCCCCAACCCCTCTTATATGTCTGTGTGTGTGTGTGTGTGTGTGTGTACACAGTACCATTAGACCTGCCTGGTCATAGATGCTCCACTTCACACACACTCGGGATGCACTTGCAGGCAGGATATCGCTGAAAAATGGATGGATTTGTGAAATCGGTTGAGTTTAGATGCCCTCTGACTTCTCGGGTGGTTTGTTTTACAGCAGAGGCAGCAGGAGGGTGCAGACAAAAGGATGGAGGGATGTAGAGACAACAGGAGGGAAAATGAAGGAATGAGGTTGATGGATGGCGACAAAAGCGGGAAGGAAGGGTCAGAGCAGGAGCAACAAATATCGTGGCGATCACTTTCAAGACGTGTAATTAATCATCTCATTACGCTTTAAAAGCATCAACTCTCCCCTGTGTGTGTGTGTGTGTGTGTGTGTTTTCGTCGTTAAGACATTTCTGATGAATTGTCACGCCGGCGAAGCGATTCAGCCGAGATGAATCGAGCGACGGAGGAGAGAGAGGAGGGAGGCAGCAGACAGACAGCGACACCATCATGCCTCCATCCTTTTTCGTTCACAAGCAGGGCCCCCTGAACGTGCCTGTTGCTATGGCAACACGTTTGAGAGCCCTCTCTCTCTCTCTCTCTCTCTCTTCAACATCTAAATAAAATCCAGGCTATTTATAGAGCGTCACTGGCGACACACGAGCAACACGCATGTGACGTGAACGCGCTCGCCAAAACAAAACATGCAGACTCTACACATGTTGTGCACCTACACGTGCGCGCTTGCGAGCATGTGCACACACACACACACACACACACACCCTCCCCCCACGTTGCCGGGGCTTGCTGCTGTGTGTCCATCTGTGAATGGACTGGTTTGTTTACTCGGGGTGTTGTGTGTTCTGTGCATCATATTTAAGGAAAGAGACAGAAGAAGTGTGTGTGTGTGTGTGTGTGTGTGTGTGTGTGTGTGTGTCACTGAAGCCTCGCAGTGAAATCTTCCTGCCGCCGTCTGATCTATCTCAGGTTTATCTTGTCAGTTGATGCAGAGTGCTCTCGGCCCGACTGATAAGGTCTATTACACTAAACAAGCAGGCAGACGGTGAGCCTATCAGGATGTGATAGCTCTCCGATGGCCGGCTCGTCCTGACCTGCCTCAGGGTTTACTGCGTGGTCGAGGGGGTTGTTGGCAAATGTAATCTGCCTGCTGATAGCTGGTGAAAGGAACAGGTCAGCAAAAGGGGAAAAAATGTCTTTTCAAATCGATTTGGGTCCTCTCGGCTGCCACGCTGACGCTTTTAGCTGAGCGTCCACAGTGAAGAAGGTGTAAATAAGATCTTTTTAAATCAATTCGGCGTACGGAGGCATGGATGGAGATGCCGTTGTTGTTTTTTTTATATGTTATTAAATCTTCACTGAAGCTGCTAAGCTAAAAGCGTTAGCGCGCGCACCAGTGTGAAGTGAGCTTGTCCGTGCATCCAAGGTGTAAATAACGAGCCGCAGAGAGCCATTTTATGTGTTTTTCTAAGTTTTGTAGTTGTTGAGGAGAATGATGCAACTACAAAACTGACCCGACTTTACATCAGCACGAGGGTAGATCATGACTTTTAATGCTACAGACGGTGGCGGCTAGGTTTTCTAATTGGTTTGCCTCCTAAATACATAAAATATGAAGCTCTGCTGGAGGTTTTCACGGTGCAGTTTAGGGCTGGAACTCCTCTTCTGTCCATACGCAGAACAAGTGGCTGAATGTTTCTGGTTTCAGGCTTAGATCCAGGGATGAAAGACTAAATCTCTCATTTGTTTTGTGGGATAAAGGGTTTAAGAGTTCCTGGAACACATGCAAACGGCCATAATGGCGCTGCTGTTGGGGTACAGTGTCGCTGAAAGTTGGTAGCGTGGCTGCAGGGTGATAATCAATGGGGCCCTCTGTGCACGGGAGCAGTGAATCAGATTGTGACTATTTGCAGCCCAGTGACAGTGAAGAGAAATATGTTGGAGGAAACAATGAACGGGGGCTCTGCATGCAGGGGGAGAGGGGGAATACTTTCAGGGGCCCCGGAGCTGAAGTGGGCCGACACATGCGGTGGAATCTCAAGCAGCACTTTTGACATTGTGTGTCATAAAACGACAAAACAGATGATGTGCTTGAGTGTGTCGACGGCGTCGACCCCACCGTTGACATGTTAATGCGCTGCTGCCGCGCATCTACAGCAGCACTGATGGCGTTTGCACAGATAAGTCTGGATTTAGAAGCAGAGGGTTCAGAAGCTGGCTGCCCGCTATCTGCACGCAACAACCTTGTCAAAGCAGCAGGGGGTAGGAGGTGTCTGCAGACCCAGCTGCTGAGCAGGGTGAGGTGGAGATGAATCAGAGGTGTGTGTGTGTGTGTGTGTGTGATTATGAGTGTGTATTTGAATGTGGGGGCAGTCCTCTTTTCACTGGAGGGCAGTGCAGCTGAAGTTTAAAGTAACTTTTGGGGGGCGGGAATTAGTTTATTTGCTTTCTTGGTGAGAGACACGTGAGGTGATTAATACCACTTTTATATTTTGCCTGCGAAATTAGAGACAGCGGCAGCAGGTTAGCTTAGCAGAAAGGGGACATATTTTTTTTGGGGGGGGGATTTGCTTACTTGTTGAGTTAGGTGAAAAGACTGATGCAACCATACTATCATACTTTTGTCAGGTAAATACACAATATAGGAAAACAGTGCACCACCTTAGCTTAGCCTAGCACAAAGACAGGGAATGGCTAGCAGCAAGCATTTAAATACTTAAATTGTCACCAAATTGTTACTTTTACATTTCAAGATATAAAATGTCAATCAGGTGGTTTTGGGTGAATTTTAGCAAATTCATATGTTTTATGTGTGATGTTGTGCAAACACGTGTGTATTATGGGATAAAAAAAACATGTGTAATATCACTTAAACTGCTCATTTAGTCCTTTTTGTTTATTTTCCAATGATATTAAGGATAATATGATGATGTTATCCTGTATTATTATAATAGTTACTCATAATTTGACTCATCAATGTGTTTAATCGTCCATCTATGGTGAATGTGTGTGTGTGTGTGTGTGTGTGAAAAAGAAAGAAAAAAAACGCCCAATAATGGAGGACGCCCCGCCTCCATCCGTGGGGTTACCATGGCAAAAGGCGTCGACGTCACAATGGAATGAACGCCGTCTATAAGTATTGGAGGGTCTGCCGCGGCGGCTCGCGAGCTCGGATGTGTGTCCTGGAGGAGTGACACGTGCTGGAGGAAGAAAATAAAATTAAAAAAACATAAAAAAAAAAATACCCACGGGCACATCCAGGAGTTTTAACTGTTTTAATATATATTTTTTTTTACTGTACATAAAATTTAAGGTGGATTTTTGTGTTTTCTCAATTTTTACTTGAACTGGGAAGAAAGTCTTCGCAGCCATGGGAAGAGGAGTGAGTATACATTGTGTCTCATCTTGTCATATATGTTTGAAAAGAAGAGAAAAGTGGATTTTTAAACTTCGCCATTCAAACAAGTGGTTGACTTTTAATCGTTGCTGATGTTGTCACGGGCTCCGGAGCGGCGGAGGAGGCATCACATGTGTCCAGATACGAGCGCTCCTTCTCGCTCAGAACCACTTTAACAACTTCCGCGTTTTAGCACAAAACCCGCTCGTTTTAGTCGCGAACAACTCGAGAAAGTTTCCACGTCTTCAAGCTCGCAAAGATGCTTTCTGTCGCCTTCAAACGGCTCTGTGTCCGGTTACGTAACGGGATGTTTCACGAACAGACTCGGCTGTCAAAGTTTTTTTCCTTTAACAAGCTAACGGCTTTTAGCTAGCGAGCTCGCGACGATGCAGCTGTGGAAATAAGAAGAAGAAGAAGAAAAAAACCGTTAGAACTGTTGAATGGCTGCCTGCGGCTGATTTCACGGTCTGGAGGGCTATTTCAGTCCCATTTAAGTGCCAAGAATGCGCCTGAAACGTGTGAATTTCATGACATGGAGACATAAGTGGAGTAGTTTCTCCATCACTTGACGCTCTCGACGTTTCGTTTCGCTGTTTTGCTGCATTTTTTGGTGTGAGAGTAGCTGTGTTTTCTGGGTATAATGGCTTGGCAGTGGGAGGGATATGTTTTCTAGTCCAACCCACGTCTTCTTCTTCTTCTTCTTCTTCTTCTTCTTCTGCTGGGAGATTTTACAGCTCCATGACTGCTTACATTAAACTTATCTGAAGTCAGAGCTACGCACCTTTATTTTTTAGGGAGATGAGCTGAAAGTGTTTCTGCTT
Organism: Spondyliosoma cantharus; assembly: GCA_900302685.1. Classification (NCBI taxonomy): domain Eukaryota; kingdom Metazoa; phylum Chordata; class Actinopteri; order Spariformes; family Sparidae; genus Spondyliosoma; species Spondyliosoma cantharus. Next base: position 19,382 of record OMLP01045506.1, read on the forward strand.
TTAATGCAAATTCAAAGAAAGGAGGTTTTTTTGCACCTTTTTTTTTTACATTTGCACCATCTTGCATTCAAAAGCAGTGTGAAAGTTGATGGTGAAGCATGTTTTCCTCCCTCCCTGGGTGTGTTTTTGTGATCTTTACTCTCATTAACATGCCTCTTTTTTTTTTTTTTTTTTTTGAGTTTTGTGACAAGAAGCATCCTTTTTGTCATCCGCCCGCAAACTTGAATTGTTTGGGTCGAGATCGAACCCCGTCGCCACACCCTGCCATGCTGCGCAACAGAAACACTCATTATCTATTCAGCCTGCGAGGGATGGAGAGTTGGATGGAGGGAGAGAAAAGATGGAGAGAGATCTGGCGGGAGATGTGAAGCAGAATGGCTCATTCAGTCTCGCTTCCTTCCTCCTTTTCTTTTCTTTTTTTCTCCTCGCAGCTCATTTACGATTCTGAAAATCTTCGCCCTCTCTTCTCGGCTCCTCGGCTGCTTCTTCTTTTTTTCCTCTCTCTCTCCTCCCGATATGTGATGAAAGCCATGCCCTGCCCCCATCCAACCTCCCTCAACTCCCCCATTGCCTCTCCTCCTCTCCTCGCATAGACAAATAGCCAGACTTGGACGAGATAATCGCCACTACAGAGCCTCCCTGGTGCGAGGAGGGAGGAGGAGAAGTTGTTTTGTTGTAATGGAGAGAGTGAGCTCAGGTATGAGTCGATTGTTTTGTTTTTTTCCAGTCCTCCCCCCCC
>OMLP01045506.1:27809-39906 GCA_900302685.1 Spondyliosoma cantharus
CTAGTGTTGCGATCTCCAGTTACCTTCCTGAAACACACACACACACACACACACACACACACACACACACACACACACACAGAGGCTTAACTTTCTCTACCTCTCTGAGGGAAGCACACACACATTCGTGACCTGTTAAGTGAAGCTACTGGTGTTGCTTGTAATGCTGATCGATGCTGACGATATTTAGCGCTGCTGTTGACATTTCCCGTCTTTCCAAAATCCAAAATCTTTCACCACTGCTGAAGTCCTGCCCTGACCAGTGTACCCCCAACCAAAAAAGTGATGTTATGTATTTCTTGACAAAATGGATGAGATTCCATAACATTTTAAGGGATTACTTACTAGTTATTTTCGCCAGGAGAATCATGACATTAAGTCCCAATTCTCAGGTGCAACTTTAAATTGGTGGTTTGTTTGTATCTTCAAGTCATTTTTTACTGCACAGTTGTGGTGGACTGTGGACAGACTGCAGGCAGGATGTTTGTTCAATTCATATCAGCCGTTGCTGCGCTTGCCATCTGGATATCGTGGAATAATTAATCCCAGGTGTGGTGTCAATAAACCCACGCTCTCACAGGCTCTGGTGTCAACTCACCTGATTATATCTGCACCAAGACACCAGGCAGGATGGGGAGTGTTAACAGCAGATTGACTCTACATGGAGTTTTACATCGGGTAAGAGATACTCCACGGGGATTTTCATCACTTTTAAGTGTTTTACTTGGCTGAATTTTATATTTTTAGGGGCTTAATTTCACTTCTGTTCACCCCCAATGTCCGTCCGTGTCTCTGGCCCTCTTTCTTCTTCCATCTCGCCCTCTCTTTGTCACTCCGTCTCACCACCCTTTGGCTCGCAGACTCAATCTTCACTCGGGCCTTTGTTGCTCAGCAGCGGTCGCTGATAACGATGGGGGTGGTGGGTGTCTGTGGAGGAGACAGACGAGAGGCGGACTGTCACTCTGCGCTCAAGTGTCGGAGCTGATGATGCGATACGGGATGTCAAATGATGTGTGGCTGTATCTGTGAGACTCGGGTCTAAACTGCAGAAACGCTCTTTTTAATTAATCTTTGCTGCCTACAGCGAGAGAATTTGTGTCACAGTCAGAGTGGAGAACAACAAAATGTCCCGATGTGTGATTACCAGCAAACGACTCCAGTGTGGTTTCTTTTTCCCAATCTAGGGGTTTGGCTGTGGCGCGTAATTGGCGAGTTCATGTGTAGGAAAAGCTGTTGGCGAATGAGTAAAGGGCTGTGTATTTTGTCTCGCTCACACAGTGACGGATTCTCGGATGTGTTTTTAAATAATTTTTGAAGGAAAGACAGTAAAAATTATCTGGTTCCAGCTTCTTAAATGTGAAGAAGAAAACTGAAATATCTTTAGGTTGTGGACAAAACAAGACATTGAGGACGTCGCCTTTAGCTTCAGGAAACTTCAACAACCAAACGACTAATCGATTGATCTAGAAGTTAATCAACCGATGAATCGACAGCGGGAATAATCATTAGTTGCAGCCTGTGTTTCAAAATATTGATATCCTGCGTTTCACTTTAACATGGATTAATGTGGATCAATACTCACTTACAACTCACAACAACTCGATTTCCTTGCTAGGGCTGCAGCTGATGATTATTTTTGATACTTATATCCTTTGTCAATTAATGATTGATGAGTAGTTTGGTCCTTGAAATGTCAGAAAATGGTGAAACATGTTCATCATTGTTTCCCAGAACACAAGATGATTCACTCAACCCAACAATACTCAGTTTAAGGAGTAAGGAAAGCAGAAAACATTCACATTTAAGAAGCTGGAATCAGAGAATTTTGACTTTTGACATCTTGATCGCCCCCTGGTGTTTGGCGGTTAGTTAGCTGTCGATTGATGCATTTTAAATATCAGCATCACAGTCGATCATGTTCATTTAATCGTGGGAATCCAAAATTGTGATCGTGGTCAGTATTTGTTTAATAGCGTAGCCCTACTCGAGATAAACTGATAGTAAAGCAGAGCATCTGTCTAATTGACAGGTGGTGGAGTTGGACTAAAACACATCGAGAATAGTTTATGAAGAAGCTTCTCTCACAATAGAAAACCTTTCAAAAGTTACATATCCAGAGAAAGTAGGTCCCCACGGAGCTCTTTCTGCAGTAACAGATGGCACCGGTGCCCACAAAGCCGAAACTTGTATCACTCGTCTGCTCGTCCAACAGAGCTCTTCATCTCACAACCAAACTATTTGTGACAAGTAAAGAGGCGACTCTTTCTTTCTTGGACCGTTCATGTATTTTTGGCAGTTTCTCTCCCCAATGTAGGCCACGGCTCTTCTCAGTTTTTAGGCTGTGTTTACTCGCTTTTTTTTCCATATCTGGTTTCTGGGTGCGTTGACCTACATGGAGACTGTAAAAAGATGCAGTATGACAAAATGTCTTCTGGCATTTTGTGTCATCAGATATGCTCACGTTGGTTCAGACACACCTCAGCGGCAGTTCTTGGCATGTTGCTCATGCATGGTCTGCTTTTGTTACCCCCAGTCTTTTCTCTAACGGCCGTCAGCAAGTTGTGATGAGGCGACACAAAGATTAAAAGTTTTAAGATGAACTGACCCTAAAATACCGTTTTTAATCACTGAAGTTTATGTGTTGACTCGTTTTCCTTGCACACAGCTCCACCTAAACAGCAAATGATGCAAATTGTTGCGTTGACAGAAAGCTGTCATTTTATAATACAGGGCTCTGTTGCCACGCTGAAGTTGGCTACCATTTTGAGAAAATAGCAACCAGTTTTTTGGAAAAGGAGCAGCGTTTGTGTTGAACAAAGTCCAGAGTTTAGAAGTCACTTTTCCAGCTTCGGTTAAAGGTCCCAGTTGCCTTTCTTCATCTATAAATCAACACTGTAATGATGGTAAGTTTGGAGGTTATCTGTTTTTTAGAGTTGCTCATTTTTTCCCCCTCTTTTTCGTTGCGTTTCCAGGAAGGACGTGAGCAGTATGAGCTGGCTGCGACCTCGGAGCAGGGCGGCAAGAAGAAGGGAAAGGGGAAGAAGAAAGAGAAGGATATGGACGAGCTGAAGAAGGAAGTGGACATGGTGAGTGTGTCTCAGCTTCACTCTGCTCGCTGCCCTCAGGACCTTTTTCCTCTGATTGTCTCCTGCTTCACGTGTAACTATCTCATCCCCTCTATTGTGTTGGTTTTATTACTTCAGCCTGTTTCTGCGACCTTTTCTCTTGTGTAAAATCACATTCAAGAAGAAAAAGAAAATCATAAATTGATTTCATTTTAAGAAGCTATTAAAGAAGATAGAAGATCCTTCCTCCCCTTTTCTCAATTTGCTCACCTTCCTTCTGCTTTTCCTCCTACTTCCCTTTAATCCTTCCTTTCCTTTCCTTTCCTCCTTTTTCTTTCTTCTTGTCCTTTCACTCTTTCCTTGATTTTGTAGTCATTGCTGTAGCTCTACCTTGTGAGAGGTAGTCATTGTAAAAGGAAAGGTCGGCACACAATGCGCCGTAAATGTCACTGGATTTTTTTTTTTTGGGCACATTGAACACACACACATGAATATATACAATATATCCTCACACAGACATGAACACTGGACTGATGCCATCTTGTTTTCTCTTCGCAGGATGATCACAAGCTGACCCTTGACGAGCTTAATCGCAAATATGGAACAGACCTCAACAATGTGAGTGAAATAACGTTGTTTTTGAATGTGTTGCGTTTGAAATGTGTCTCGTCTGCAGCTTTAAAATTCGCACCGACAGCCGGAGTTCACGTCTTCGAACTCTGTCGTGGTAATGTACTTTCGAAAGGAGCAGCCCGGCGTTTTATCATGGAGATCAGATATCAGGAACAAGACTGGCGGCCATTAATAACCATTTTCCTCTTCTGTCTGTCAGTCGCTAAATGATAAATGAGGCCCAGATGAATTAAACAGAGGACTTTGTTTAAAGTCATCTTCTCTCACGCGATGAAGGAAGACGAAGATCATGGATCGAGAAAGAGGAAGGGGATGTTTGCCGGGAAAGGGAGACCTGATCTCAATATTTGTTTATAGCTCGAGGTCTCTCCTAGCTTCAAGGGAAACGCTTTCTCCAATTCAGATTTTTCCTTCCCAATAAATAATTAGCGTCAAATGTGTCACTGCGCTCGACACTCGGCATAAATAATGCAAAAACCAGCTGGTGTTCAAACACACAGCGTTCACATCTCGGAGTTGTTTACTTACACGTTTTTATTTTGACCCAACCACAGCCAGCAGTCAGATAGCTTAGCTTAGTGTAAAACATGTGGATGCAGTGAGATTGGTTCGTTCAAAGGTAGCCAAATCTGTAAGTTAAAAAAATAAGTGATACAACGTTACTCACGTTATTTACAGCGCTGCAAAGTTAGCATGCTAACCAACTAGCCCTGACCCGTCCCGGTCTAAAGTTCCTGTGCTAGCTGCGTAAACACAACCAATCTGTTCTGCTAGCTGCACGGCCAACTGAGCTCACTAGCCGGCAGCAGCTACAGCTAGCAGCAGTTAGCAGTTTCTTTAGCGATATGCTGCCCTCTGCTGGTCAATTCTTACGTGTTGCACCTTTAAGATGTAACTAATATTGTTGAGCTTTAGCCGCGCTCACAGGCGGATATTATTACCTTTTAAGCAGAACCAGGCTAGCTGATTCCTTTATAATCACGCTTCATGCTAAGCTATGCTAACTGGCTGCTGGCTGTAATTTCATATTTACCGTACGGATATGAATGTGGTAACAATCCTCTCACCTAAATCTCAGCAGGAAAGCAAATAAATACAAATCTGCACATGTTGAACTGAACCTTGATGGCACAGACGTAATGTTGTCACACTCCGTCTATCCCTCTCTCCTCATGCAAATGTGCTCCTGGTCATGCAGGAGAGATCAAGGAGAATAGTTAATCAGTGCCTTTAAACTGTGTGCGTTTGCAGCAGTTGTGAATAATTTATCAGCTGCCGAAGCCCCTGTGCCCTGATTTCATATGATCCCATTTGCTTCATCTTCGCTCTTGTAAACCGCCCTCCTTTACCTTCACTCGTCTCCTTTCTCTTCTCCTTCCTCTTCCCTCTGTTTTTCTTCCTCCTACCTGCTGATGAAGGAAATGGCCCTGTTTTTCTGTTGATGCTGCGTTGCTAGGCAACTAGTAGCACCCACAGTCGCCCCACTGGACTTAAATATGTGTCAGTGAGTTTGTGTGGTTGTGTATTTGGCTCGAAAACAATGAGGCTGCGCTTCCAATTCTGTTGTATTTATAATGAGACACGGTTGTTTATCTCGTTCAACGTGTCAGCTATCGGCCTGTTGACACATCTGGCCGAGAATCTGATGTTTCATCACCAGTCGTAACTGAGTGTGTACTTTCCTCCTCGTGTCAGGGTTTGACTAGTGCGAAGGCTGCTGAGATTCTGGCCCGTGATGGTCCCAACGCCCTCACTCCTCCTCCCACCACCCCGGAGTGGGTCAAATTCTGCAAACAGGTAACACCAGCATCACTGCAAACTGCACAGTTTTTGTCTCGACGGCTCGCACAGTAGCCGATATCGACGCTTTTACAGTTTTTCTTTCGCAAATCAAGAAGGGGTTTACTCAAATCTCGCTGCTGTTTTCCCTCAGATGTTTGGCGGTTTCTCCATGCTTCTGTGGACTGGCGCCATCCTCTGTTTCCTGGCCTATGGTATCCAGGCTGCAATGGAGGATGAGCCCGCAAATGATAATGTAAGAAAAGGTCCTCAGAATATCCAAAAACGTGGGTTAATCACGTGGTGGCAAAGCAGCAGGCTGTCTAAGGAACTCATGAAATGTTGATGTTCTTACGAGGGCAAAGCAAGAAGAAATGAGATATTTTAACTCTTTATGGTGCATTTTGTTTATCAAGTTTGTCGGGGATGAAACTGACATTATGTCGAATCAATGAATCAACATGTTGGTTTAATAAAGGAGTAACTTTACAGTCTCCTCTCCTTCTGGAAGGTAAACAATGTGTTTTTCTTACGCTCACAGTTGTACCTTGGTGTCGTGCTTTCTGCTGTCGTCATCATCACTGGTTGCTTCTCCTACTATCAAGAGGCCAAGAGCTCCAAGATCATGGACTCCTTCAAGAACCTGGTCCCACAGGTACCCCTCAATAGTTTCTATTCGCAGAACTGCCTTGACATTTGACCCACATCTACTGAGATCACAGGAAATTGCTGAAAAACACGAGCTAACACTGTGGAAACAAGAAACTGAAACCACTTCTTTGACAAAGCCTCATGTCAACTCTTAATTGTAGTATGCTAATTCAAGGTCTAACCCACTTTGTAGTACAAAAACAATACAATCCTCTCGACATCTAAATCGTATTAGCCCTGTTGAATAATCTGGAGGTTAAGAATAGTTTCCATTATCATGAAGAAAGAGCTTTTTGCAGGATGTGGAAGTAGACGCAGCTGAAACAGAGAGAAAACAAAGCCATCAGTCTCACTTTCTCTTCTGTCTCGTCTCGTCTCGTAGCAAGCCCTGGTCGTCCGTGACGGCGAGAAGAAGCACATCAACGCCGAGGAGGTGGTGGTTGGTGATTTGGTGGAGGTTAAAGGTGGCGACAGGATCCCCGCTGATCTGAGAATCATCTCCGCCCACGGCTGCAAGGTGAGTGCGCTTGATACAAGTTGTTTTCAAACCATCTCTCCATTAAAACATGAAAGGAGTGTGTCATGACGGCCTACTGCTGTTCTATCTAAACTCAACTCGACACCCAATTATGCCCCGTGCCTTTCCGTTAACGTGCATCATTCATTGTTGTATCTCGTCACCTGCCTCTGCATCATTTAGCTGTTGAGTCATAATGGATCCAGAGTGCCATGTGACCCAAATCTGCCATCCACCCCCCTGAGTAACTACACAGAAAAGTCAGTCACAGTCGTGTGTTTCATTTCTCAGGTGGACAACTCCTCTCTGACCGGCGAATCCGAGCCCCAGACTCGTACTCCTGACTTCTCCAATGAGAACCCACTGGAGACCAGAAACATTGCTTTCTTCTCCACCAACTGTGTTGAAGGTATGATGATGATGACAGGAGGCATCAAAGCCAGAGTGTCTGTTTTCTGTCTCTGAGAGAATAATCTAATCATCCTTGCTACAGGAACTGCCCGTGGTGTTGTGATCAGCACCGGAGATCGTACCGTGATGGGTCGCATCGCCACGCTGGCCTCCGGACTTGAAGTTGGACGCACCCCCATCTCCATTGAGATCGAGCATTTCATCCACATCATCACCGGTGTGGCTGTCTTCCTGGGCGTTTCCTTCTTCATCCTCTCCCTCATCCTCGGATACTCCTGGCTGGAGGCCGTCATCTTCCTCATTGGCATCATCGTCGCCAACGTGCCAGAAGGTCTCCTGGCTACTGTCACTGTGAGTCCTGCTGTTTCTTGTCTATTAAAGGTCCAATTATAACCCACAAGACAACTATCTGACCCAAGCGATCCCATCTCTAGGTGTGTCTGACCCTGACTGCTAAGCGTATGGCCAAGAAGAACTGCCTGGTGAAGAACTTGGAAGCTGTGGAGACGCTGGGCTCCACCTCCACCATCTGCTCCGACAAGACCGGCACCCTGACCCAGAACAGGATGACCGTAGCCCACATGTGGTTCGACAACCAGATCCACGAGGCCGACACCACCGAGAACCAGAGCGGGACCTCCTTTGACAAGACCTCGGCCTCCTGGGCCGCCCTGGCGAGAATCGCCGGACTCTGCAACCGCGCCGTCTTCCTGGCTGAGCAGAGCGGCCTCCCCATCCTGAAGGTGGGTTCCTGTTAGCTTCTGTTGTGTTTCTCATCGGCTGTTTACTTGAATAAATAAAACCAAGTATTAAGACTTCTCTGAGACAACAACCCTCTGAACAAAGGTTTTCACATGAATGAATGTTATTAGGGAAATAATTAGCTCTTAGAACTAAAAACAGAAGTCTGCATTGTCTTTCATCCTTTGTTCAACAACAAGAGAGCCTTTTCTGCTGTTCCAGGCCTTTAGTTTGTGTGCACATTATGTGGGCAGGGATTAGAAGTCCTGTTACTGCTGACTCATTTTCCAGTTTGATCATGTTCTTTTCCAAGCAGTTAAAAAAAAATACATTAAAGCCAGACTGGTGTTCTTCTGCCCTGTTATTGGCTTCATTTCATTTCAGTAATGCCAACACCTGTTCAAGTGAGCTTCATGAACGATGAGTGCTTGTTAGAATCTGTTTCCAAATGGCCGGGCATTGCTCGGAGATGGGCTGTCAACTGCCGTGGTTCGCTACTGACTGAAGCCCCGGATCAAACAATTAACGAAGCCCGACAAGCTCCACATTCTGGGTGGAAAATTACGCGGAAATTCCCAGTTGTGCTTGAGACAGACCTCCACCAACCGACTGTAGCCACAGATTGATTTTGGATCTTGATATCAGACATTAAAGACTTGATGGCTGCTTGCCACTCAGGCCAACAGGCTTGTTTTTCAGCTTACATCACCGTCCCTGGAGTGTAGACACACACATGCTGTAACCACTTAATTATTCCTAACCGCAATCCCCCGAAACACACACCAACACACACAGTTGTATGAGTGTCCCTTGGCTCCCCCAGAGTTTCCTTAGAGCCCATTCTCTGGTTTCCACCCTGTGTTAATAACCTGTTGCCGTGTGTGTGTGTGTGTCTGAGTGAGTGTGTGAGTGTGTGCTCCTGCATCTGTGTGTTAATCACCTGTAAATGTCTGGCTGGCATCATGGCTCTAATTACCAGCCATTCTCTCCCTCACTGCTCATTATTTCTTCCTCAGCCACAGTTACAAGAGTGAGAGGAGGGTAAACATGGGGATGGTGTTTATCAAGGCCAGTAATTATGATGTAAAAATATAGAAAATTAGCATTTTTTTTTTTCTTTCATGGCCAGACTGCCAAACGGATCTCTGCCTGCTGCTTTTTGTTTATGCGTCGTAGGTGGATCCAAAAACATGTCTGGTGTGAGGAGGCACTCAGAATATATAATAAAGAACAATATTTTCACCAAACCTGTCACATTTACATGTCAGGATCTGGTTATTATAGACACAGATTCAGTATTTAACTGCGTACGTGGGTTTGGTGCCGACCTGTATTCTGAACATATAAGAAGTAGTTAACGTTTATAATCATCAGAGAAAGATACAGACGTTGTTTTTGGTTCCTATCTGTTTCCAGAGAGATGTGGCGGGTGACGCCTCCGAGTCGGCCCTGCTGAAGTGTATCGAGCTGTGCTGTGGATCGGTCCAGGAAATGAGAGAGAAAACCCCCAAAATATCTGAGATCCCGTTCAACTCTACTAACAAGTACCAGGTATGCAAAGAGCAGCTTCTCTCGCAGCTTCACTGGGACGCTGAACAGCTGTTGATAGTAAATCCACGATGTAAAAATGTTCTTGGTGGAAGACCTTTGGTAGAAACTCTCATAAATCTTTTTGTGACCTTTTACAAACATTATGAATTCTCACTAATTGCTAAAAATGGACTCCTTACAGAATCAGCTTTTTTATTCCCTAATAAGGGTTTTGTAAAAAGCTTAAAGGTCAGCTGAGCCATAAACATGGAATTTACGGCTTCCTTGAGTTGTGGTCATTCGTTTATATGCCCTCCTTTATCCATTATAACGCACATTAAAACATGAATCTGTGAACTGACCTGTTTTTTCTTTTCTTTCTTCAGCTTTCCATTCACAAAAATAGCGGCGAAGAGGGTCAGACCAAGCACCTGCTGGTGATGAAGGGAGCCCCGGAGAGGATTCTGGACCGCTGCTCCTCCATCATGATCCAGGGCAAAGAGCAGCCTCTTGACGACGAGATGAAAGACGCCTTCCAGAACGCCTACCTGGAACTGGGAGGTCTGGGAGAGAGAGTACTGGGTAAGGATTTTAAATGGCCTCTCAGGAAAGAGCCTCATTCGGCTGTTTTTACTCATCCTAAACTGCTTCTTTGTCTTGTGTCCCATCCAGGTTTCTGCCATTTCAACCTGCCCGATGACCAGTTCCCAGAAGGCTTTGCTTTCGACACTGAGGAGGTGAACTTCCCCACTGAGAACCTGTGCTTCATTGGCCTCATGTCCATGATCGATCCTCCTCGTGCTGCCGTGCCCGACGCTGTTGGCAAATGCAGGAGCGCTGGAATCAAGGTAAAGGCCTACTCACGTGGAATGATGGTGTTTAAATATGAATACACGTATGTGCAGTTGTATGTCCTCCAAATGGCCTAATTAATAATCGTCTTCTTTATAATGGTTGTTTAAGCGGAAGAGAAAGTGTTCCCCTTCAACTAATGGGCACAAACGTCCCTTCTTCTAGGTTATCATGGTAACAGGTGATCATCCAATCACAGCCAAGGCCATCGCGAAGGGGGTGGGTATCATCTCCGAAGGCAACGAGACCGTCGAGGACATCGCTGCACGTCTGAACATCCCAATCAACGAAGTCAACCCAAGGTGAGTTTATCACGATACCAGTAAAGAAAAAGTGGAGTACCCCAGGGTTGTGTTCTGGGCCCGGTTTTGTTCTGATGTGTCATGTCAGATGTGCTGAATTTTTTCTAACCCAAGTCTGTCTTCCCTTCCAGAGATGCCAAGGCCTGCGTCGTCCATGGCGGTGACCTGAAAGACCTGAGCGCCGAGCAGCTCGACGACATCCTGAAGTACCACACCGAGATTGTTTTCGCCAGAACCTCGCCGCAGCAGAAACTGATTATTGTGGAGGGCTGCCAGAGACAGGTAGGAACAAAACACAGGGAGAATATCTTCCAGCCTCTGCAGTGTTTGTTTGCTGTATTTTTTTTACAGTTTGGCACACACAGCATGTGCCTGCGCCTTATTATGTAAATTCATGTGTGAATATTTGATATCCATATCCCCTAATGCTTATTTATGATCATTGCTTTGGCCTGATGACTAAGTTGGCAGAATAATCAGGCAGAGCATCTGTCAAGCTGTGACCTCGACCGCTCATATGAATATTCAGGAAGTGCATCAGCAGGCAGCACAAAACTCTGTTTAAACTCTGCTGCACTGTGGATTTGTTTATTCATATAAATGTTGTTGTTAATTACTGCCTGATCAAGCGCCACGTAAACAACATTATGTTATTCTGATACAGTGTGTAGTTTTTTGGGGAGGAAGCACTTCAACAAACTAAATAAACAAACTCCTGCCCACCTCGGAAACAATTTGTATTATTACCCCCACAAATATTGTGAATATCAAAATTCTGGAGTTTGAATTTCTTCTCCAAAAGGACGCAGTGCCCCTGCCTACGTGTGTTTCTACAAAAATAGCTGAAATACAACTTTTAATTGGATTCACTTTGGTCGTCTAAGTTGCAGAAATAAGCTTAAATACATTCAGATATATTTATCCTTATATTAATAAATGCTCTTGGTGAGCGGGAGTGAGAGGCCCAGATATTAACATGAGCTGGAAAACTAATAATCCTTATCACTTTCATTAAAACAATAACTTCCCTCTCTGTCAGGGAAAGCCCGCAGGCTTTTTTTTTATCTGCACATCCAAAATTCACTTTTTCGCCCAGAGTGCGAGCTCTGTTTCACGTCTGACTCTTCTTCACTTTCATCACATTCTGTCTGCTCTGTTAAATAATGCAGAAACCCTTTGAAAACAAAAGGAAACAGGAAATTATTCCGTGTGACGCGGTGTAGCTTTAGAAAATGGAAAATGTCGCTCAGCAGCAAGATTTGAGACTTCTCTCTGAAAAGGAACTGACACCTGTTGGCTCAGTCGGACGTTTTTATTTTTTAATACAGACGCGAATCACTTTAGCTTCTGCTGAGAGGATGTGTCACATTCTTTGCCCCTCTAATCTAAAATAAATGAAAAAGAATAATTTCCGCACACCAACATTAATATCGCCCTCATCTCTTGTCTGTCTGTCTTCAGGGAGCCATCGTGGCCGTGACAGGCGACGGTGTGAACGACTCTCCCGCCCTGAAGAAGGCCGACATCGGCGTCGCCATGGGTATCGCCGGATCTGACGTCTCCAAGCAGGCCGCCGACATGATCCTGCTGGACGACAACTTCGCCTCCATCGTTAC
>OMLP01045509.1:0-10365 GCA_900302685.1 Spondyliosoma cantharus
ACCTCATTGGCCCAGTGGGGTGGGGGGGGCATGTTTGTGCTGCCGGTTTATGCAGGCAAGTTTTTAATTGGGATGGTGGGACATATGATTAGCAGTAAAAAGCACCAATCATTCCTCTGCTTTATTGCTTTTTATGTCCAAATAAAAATGAGGACCTGGGCAGGGGCCCCACCTGCCAACCCAATCTGTCTCCTGACGAGTGAAGGTGGATCTCAGGGCTCAGACGTGGTCAAGGACAGCATTGTAAATTCACAGTGTCAGCGAGGGTGATGAACTGGCTCAGCAACGGTGTGTGCATGCGTGCAGTTGAGAGAGAAGGGAAAAGAGCAAGAGTCAATGCCACTCAAGCAGCTGCATGTATCATGCCTAGAGCAGAGGGGACATTAAGTGTCAGAGTGTGTGTGAGAGTACGAGTGTTTGTCTGGGGATGGGAAGGTTGCAGAGCAATTGTGGATCTAAGCATCATTTCAAATTGATCATTTACTTTACGTTCAGCAGTGTGGTGAGAAATAGATTCCTCTGTGAAAGCCAGAGAGCGCTTTAAAAACAACCTTGACTGTTACTATTTTTTTAGAAACAGAACAGAGAATGCTCCAAACGTTGTACTGTTAGGGGTGTAACAATACATGTATACATATATTTGTATTGAACCGTTTCGGTACAGGGCTGTGCACGGGTGAATTCCCGGAACGGAAGTTGTGTGTGTGTTTATTTTCCACCTGCAGCTACACGTGCAGCCCATTTACATCATGGCTAATGCCAGCGAGAAACCAGAGCTTGAAGACCCTCCCGTTATGCTAAAGTCTCCTGCTTGGGAACACTTCGGCTTCCTAGTTAAATATTGCAACAGAGAAAGACAAGTGGATAAAACGAGGGCAGTGTGCCAACATTGTTTAGCTGAGATCAGGTATGTTTCCGGCAAACAAACAAATGACAAACAACTCACTTGAAACAGCACCATCCGAGTGTGAATATCACTGCTACAAGAAAACGACTTCGGCATTCAAGCAGCCTCTCCCTAGCAATTCAGACCGGGCCAAAGCTATAGCAACTACCATCAGAGTTTTTATAGCAGCGGATCTAAGACCATATTCAGTTGTTGAAAACGCTGTTTTTAAACACATGCTAAAGGTGATTGAACCCCGGTATGAAGTACCCACTCGTACGCACTTCAGTCAGAAAATAATACCAGGCCTTCATGAACAAGATAAATCTGCTGTTGTCCAAGACAAGGCATGTACAGTAGCACTAACGACTGATGGATGGACATCCAGAGCTAGCAAGAGCTACATAACTGACTGCCCATCACATCACCCGAGTGGAACATGGTGAGCCATAAAATATATTTTATATATATTTTGTTTATTTGAGAATAATTTATTTAACTCATTACCAGGCAGCACTTTACAACAGTATTCTATTTTTTTTAAATTTTATTTTCATATTTTGTATCATGTTACAATAAATTGATGGTTTACAAAAGTCCCGAATAAACAACAAGCAAATTTATGTTTTGCATTTTGGATCAACGCACACAGACACACACACAGACACACAGACACACACACACACACACACACACACACACACACACAGACACACACACACCCTGTCTGTTCCACTTTCAGTTCCTCGTAATGAGTCCCAATGACGGCTGACCTTTCACGGCCCAGGGATGAGCTTAAGAGGTGAGGCAAGTGAGGAAGGGTGGAGGGGCCTGTGGTGACCCCATACAGAGGGTGCCAACCATAATTCAGTCGCCATAAAGAAGCCTAATGACTGGCTGAAAACACAAGGGAAAAAAGAGAGCAAGAAGATGGGATAATAGGTGAAAATCAGTGGCCAGAGAGGGAGGGAGATGAGGACAGGGAGCGAGAACAGCTACTGTTACACTGTGCTAAATTGTGTGATTTTTATCATCTGAATATGCAGTGACGCATAATGTGATACGCCTGGATCCACTGAATATGGATTTGGCTCAGATTACAATCAGACCTCTGAAAGCAGTCTTGGAAGTGGTCAGGCTCACATTGTGATTGCAATTCTTTGTAATTTGGCAGAAATCCACAACGATCTACAAAAAACGATGAGCAAAATGTGGCATAAACATCAAGTATTTCAGTTAACACACCCAGAGGAGATAAAATAGGCAGTTCCAAGTCAAGAGTCGATGCACAACCACATGAACCAATAAAACACTTAGACTAAAGTGTAACCACAGTTCGAGTGACAGGACTGGCAGGACGGTAAAAGGGAGAAAATGGCATCACAGTAAGAACAGACCGAGGAGAAATGTTTCTGAAGCCAGCGGTTAGGGGACACGAGCAACAGAGGCGGACAGTGAGAAAAAATTGTCCGGCTCTCCTATCGCAATCTCCCAATAAAAGGTAAGATTGACGAGAACAGGGGGCTCGACAGTCTCTCGTGCAATAAGTTACGTTTTCCAACACAATAAGTGCGGCACCCCACCCCCGAACACTCCCTACCTCACTCATCTTCCACGACAGAATTTACGGTCAGTGGTTAACTCCCATTATACCCTGGCTCAGGGCAAAAGTACCCCCCCACCGCCACAAGTCAAAGTGCCCTCTCCGAGGCCTGAATGATAAAGCGCCAACTGGGTGGACAGAAAAAATGGATAGGAGAGCTATGGCATAGGACACTTTGGCTGCAGCAGTAGAGGAGGAAGACTACGAACAAGGAAGAGGGGAGAGTAAACAGGACATGAATGCCCAGACAGCAAGAACACCAAGAAACAAAAACAGTCAGACAAAGACAGAGGAGGAAAATTTCCAAAAAATAGCATTGTGGTAGGAAAAGTAGGAGCCAGGGTGGTGGTAAGCGGAAGAAAGATGGCGGCTGTAGACGCAGACAGAGGAGAGAGATGAAGAGTGTTCCCCGAGGGGCCCCGAGTCCTGACTAATACAGAGAAGGAGTTCTATAAACAGCAGTCACACACATCTCCCACCGATTCATCGCTCTCTGCTACATTACCTCCATTCTCTTGTCTTCAACCCTCAGCGTCTTTGCTCTGTGACCTTAAATCCCCACACCGCAAAAACACATCAGCGCTAAAAAGTGACATATTTATTCATCCTCTGTTCAGCCTTTAAACCTTTGCTTTTTCCGAGACGAGAAAAAAAAATAGCTGGCATCTGCAGGAGACGGTTGATTACACGGCAACTTCCCAGACATTTAAGCAAGCATCTTCCCCCCAAAATAAAGCATCGTTCCATATATTTTGAAATGTCACGCATCTAAAAGAAACTCTTGCCTAAAATGCATTAAAGCTGTTCAAAATGACTCTTTGTCCTTGCTTTAATGCTTATTAAGACAGTTCTGCAGATTGTGAAAATGGCAGGATGTCACCTCTGAGTAAAAAGTGCCTCACTCCCTGCTCTGGTATTTTCTGCCCCGACTTCTCCCTCCACGTCTGCTCTTCCCTTTGACTTTCTTCCAGGTGCTCCAGTTTCCTCCTACACTCCTAAGATGTGCATGCGAGATGAAATGAAAACTGGAAATTGCCACAGCTGCATGCATTGGTCTGTCTGTATTGGCCCTGTGACGGACTTGCGACTGGCATGAATAAATGTTAAAGCCGACTAGGAAATTAATAATTGACAAGTTGAGATGGGTGTTTTTTGTGCCGTGCTCCAGCCTGACTGCTGTCCTACTCTCAACTCTCTTCTCCACTCGCTATTGCTTTATCCAGGTCGCTGGCTTCCTCTTAACTCCAAGCCGCTCTTCTTCATTTTAACAGGTTTTTGTCACGGCTTGACATTAGAACACAAACCCACTGAAACCAGCCTAGACTTGGGTAAGCTTCCACCAAATGTTCCTTTTAATTGCCTCACTTTGGGTCAGGATTGTTTGAAAATGTTTTAACACTCCTCCCCTTAATGAAGGGAAATGACTTTCGCCATGTTGGGATTCAAGGTACTTGGATATAAGTTTGGAACAGCTTTGACACAATTTCCAAAATGAGATCCTATTTTTGCACCTCATAACCTACGCTTACCGACCCTTTCTGTCCCCCCCTTTTTTTTAAAACCGCATTGCCTCTTCCCCTGTCCCTCCACCACAGCCTGCATGCGTCACAACACAAGCCATATTGACAGAACTCCTCGTCCCCGTCAGGTTGAGTTTTCTGCTTCGGGTCCATATTCATTCGTTTGCCTGACTTCTCCTCCGTCTCTTCCACTCCGTCTCTACGTCTGGCACTTTGTGTCTGCTCAGCCCATCAGCTTCCGCTCGGATGCTCCTTCCACTCGATGTGACCTGTTTGTAAGTCTTTTGTACTTAATGTATGGATTGTGTTCCATGTGTAGAGCCTCATGTTGGAGGAGGGTTCTGTTTTTGTGTCTGAGATGTAGCAGCAGCGTTGGCATGATTTCATTTGACCGGTTCAACAAGAGTTTATACCAGTGTTGTAGGAAAACAATCCTGTCATCAGGCTGAAGGGTTTCTGCTTTGCCAGAGAAACTAATCACATCCACTACATTCAGCGTTGACTCGCTTGACTCAAATATACCATTGGTTGTTAGTGTAATGAAACTGACAATTACGGGCTACAGTACAAACATCCCCCTCTGTGGCTGTTCATGACCACAGGCTTTTTTAGTGAAGTCATTTGGGTTTGGCCCTAAATGGCTCAACTCTGCATTCCTCTGGAGGACAATAAAAAAGATACAAGACTCATTGAAAAAAACAAAAACAAAAATGCTGCCTCACCTCCAGGGGAAGAAGTTTCCTCAATGCGATTAAAGAGAAATACTGGCAGACTGTCTTCCCTGACCCCTATTAACAGAGCCTGAGAAAACAGCCACTACATCTCTCCTCTCCACACAACCTGCCACTAAGCAGAACCTGTTGCTCAAATCACATTAACTAACCGCAGACGAAAAAACTCAAGTGCCAGGCTGCGCTAAAACTGAGCTGATGCAATCACACCTACAAACAATCCCACCTTTTACTACTCCGTCTCTCACCGAGGAGGATAAAGAAATAAAGTGCTGCCGCAAAAAAAAGAATTTTTCGTTCTAGTCCTTTCGTCTACCCAGTGCAGGCACCGTTGAGGCCTTATTACTACTTGGTAAAGCCTGGGCAGGAGTTTACACAACATGACTTTGTTAAAGCTGAAAGTGAAGGAAGAGACACTTCAAGTTGCTGGCGGAACATTGTGATCCAACTGGGAGCAGCTGCATCCTTGTTTCAATAACACACCAACAACAGGCTGCCCCCCTTCCAAATGCGAGGATCAGTCGAAAGACCCTCGGGGAAGAGTCCGCCGCTCTCCTTCACCACGCTCTAGGACACTACACGTTTGCCCATCAGACATCATGGCAAAGTCACATATATGTTCCTGTACACGTGCGTCTTGTCAGTTGTCTTATCTAGTGGTCATGGCACTAGTCTTGACAGCACAGGGAAGTCCATCAATCTTCCTCTAGGGAACTGGTTTGTTGCTTATTCAGTTCCCTTGTGCACTGATTGGGCTTTCACCCCCTCACTTGCTTGCAGCTCCTATTCTGCGAGTGTGTAACCAGCCACTGCGCACAGCTGTCATGTGTCTGGTGAAAGCGGTGTGACTGACATTCATTGTTCAAGATTGAATATGCATTTCTCCCTCCAGGACTGACGCATGCCAAATGAAGGACATTCCCCTGATTGATGGCATCTATTTATAATAGAGCTCTCTCTTTTCGCTCTTGTACTTTCTCTCTATTTGTCTCAGTCTGCCATGCCGACCTTTGACAGGCCCAGGACTAGAATTCACCACTGCGTAAACAGACAGAGCAGAACTTGAATGCCAAGTCAAGTTATTGGAAATCTCTCACAGTTCACCAAACTTTCCTTTATAAAAAGGTGAAAAAAATCATCCTTTTGGTTCAGAAATTATGCATGTGCACAGGGAAGCGGGGAGGAGGAGACGGGATACTCCTGAGCTCCAAGGTTGGATCACAAACATAATCAATAATGCACTGCCTACCATCTTTCGGCACGAAAGTCAGCTCAGCTCAGTTCCATTTAAGTGAATGCATAGTTCCGAACCAGCCCAGCCTGTGCTAAGTCAACAAGTCCAGATGAAAGATGGGTCTTCTGGAAGGCAACCACGGTCGAAACAGTGAGGAAGGGGAAGAAAGGGATGATGCCCTGAGCAGATGAGAGGGAACGTGGGCGGACTTGGAAGGAGAACGAGGCACAGAGGGAGTGCCTGGTTGCTATTGCTGCAGATGTTGTTTGTGAGTCTTCACACAACGTTGCACACCATACACAATCCACCAAAAGGGATGGAGACTATGGCCCTGGGCTGAAGCACTAGATTAAAAAAAAGATGATAATAAAGACGAACAATGCTACCATCTTCTCTGGTACACTCATAGTGAAAAACATGCTTCATTTGATACATTTAATTTGACGTAAACTACTTCAATAAGTCTTCCTTGTACTCCTTTCCCAGCCCTCTTGCCTTTTGCTCACAGCAACTTCACTGCTAGAACCTATCAATACTAGCTGGGCCGAGCAACGAAATGCTTCCTCAATGGCTAATCCAGCCCTCGGGCAGCATTGATGGTTCATCTTCAACTCACACACTAAAACACTAGCAGGTAAAACTGCAGTCAACTGCATTTGTGTCCTCTGGATTCAACCGTCCCATTGATCATTGTTTATGGGACCTTGGAGAATGTATATTACTATCCATACAACATCCATATCAACACATTTATTACTATGCGGTGTGCATAAGAGTTATTCCCATTGCTATTCCTGGTGACCAAGCAGTGGGCATGGTGACAAACAGGCCATTCCAAGTTATTGCTGCTATATTGCCTTGTAATACAGATGGCTTGTGTGTCTCCGTCTGAATTATTGATCTGCTCGTGTGTGTAACGTAAACACAACAAACTGACATGATAATACCGCTCTGTCAGAGAACACATAGGAGAGTGTGTGTGTGTGTGTGTGTGTGTGTAGATGACTAATCATAGATAAACATAGACCATCTGGAAAAAAATAAACACGCAAAATCATAGAAACAATTTAACTGTGAAATGTATTTGCATTTTTTTTTTTTGATGTACTAAAACACCACAGGCAAGGTTTTTTTTTGTTTCTTTTACTTTATATCTTGAGATAAAAGAGTTTTATTTGATTGTGTTGGAGGATCCTGAGCTAAGACGCTCCCTTTCACGTGGTTCTCCAATTCAAACAGCCGTTTGGTTTAGAAATTCTAATCTCATCCCTGTGAATACATTATCCTGGAGAACCAAATAAACCTACGAGGCACATTTTGTACAAAGTATGCATTGATCTTAGCGCTGCTCAGCTAGCATTGATCTAATGCCAGGTCTGCGAACAAGCAGTGTGCTAGCTGTATCCCATGTGCTTCTGTGTGTGAGTCAGTAATGATCTAGTTTGGTCTCGGTTTGTCCGGAGGTAGAAACTTCCTCCCCCCCTACGCTCCCTTCTTGCCTCCTCAGTCTGACGGATCTGATCCTCCCAATGTGTCCTCTGTGGTGTCTGCTTCTGTTCCCCTTCCTGTCGGTGAGCTGAGGGCCAGCAGAGGGGAACAGGCTTCCAGCGCCTTGGCCTGGTAGCCTGCCTCCCCACAGCCTAGTCATTACTGCTGGCTAACAAGCAGAGAGCGAGGGACGTCTGCGGCTGCTCTTCCCCTTAACTAACAAAGAGAAAGACCTCACGGGTAACTGTGGTAGCAGCAGCAGCAGCAGCAGCAGCAGCAGCAGCAGCACAGAGACGCAGGCTCCTGCTGGACCCATAATGGTGCTTTCTCATTATATGCTGTCTCCTGGGGGAAAAAAAAGAGATGTACATGCTGGGCTACAGGTCCTTTCAACTAGGCATTGTGGGACTACAGGGCTAGAGAGGAAGGAACATTATGTGCACGACCTGTCACATGCAACTGCTTTGAATTATGTAGTGGTGCTTTTGGGTGTGCTTGCATGCATGTGCTGTGCATCGCCCTCATGTGCGGCCAGCTGGATGTTTACACACTTCCTTAATGTCATCTTTTATTTTTTGTTGGTGCCAGGGACGTCAGAGGAATTCCTTGGAGAGGGCGAGGTGTGGGGGTGGTGGAGGTTGTGGTGGTGGTGGGTGGGTGGTTGGTGAAATGAATTTGACTTGATTTTATTTGATTCTGGTGGCTCCATCAGAGCCAAGGGCGACACAGGGGGGAGGGCAGGACTCACAGACCCCATGCATGGCTCAAATCAAAGCACAGGCGCATATGCTCACAAAATATATATCATCCCAAACGCAGACACACACTCTGCTGTCTATAAAAAACACTTGTGGGGATGTGCAGCGTTTCCCAATAGTTGGAAGTCGATATCGGTGATGGGGGGATGGAAGTGAGGGTTATGTTTATAAATGACTTGTAAAAGACTCTTAAATCCTCGGCCTACCACTTGTTAAACAGTTGTTTTCATCCGTTTTCGGTCGGGTGTCCATATTGAAGTGGGATGTTTTTTTGGCAGTATTTTTGTTGACATTTCATTTAGGCAGCTCAATATCTCATCTATGCTCAGGCACGAAAGTCTCTCAGTCCATTATAAACAAATGACACTAGCGTTACCGAACTTTCTTATGCTAATTTATTAGATTATACTCGCAAACAGTCGCAGTTTTGTGAAACAAATATTCAGTATCTCCGTAGCATCTTGTTCATATATGGCCCAGTGACGGCTGTCTCCCTACAGTAGGTGGACAAAACCTGCAACCCGATGCAAGAGCCCTGCAATGCATCTTCTTTTGTGCAGGTTACAATTACATGTTTCTGCTGACAGTGAGTCAGAGATGTTCTGACTCAGCACAATAGTATTTCTTAAGCTGTATTTTGTGGCGGTGTTGTACTGCATTACACTTCCTCGTCAGTGTTTTCATTATTTTTCGATATAACAGAACCTTAGTATTGTATTGCAACACCCTCTGACCTCAAAACCGACTGCAGAGCTGGATCAAAACCTCTCCGACATAGACTAAAAAAATAATCGCTTAACACTGAAAGCCTCACACAAAAGGTACAGTAGCGTTAATTGCAAGGCTATTGCGTTGGATTGCATTACAGTTTACAAATGTCAAAGTAAGTGTGCCCACCCCCTGCATCTTGTATCATAAGTGCAATGTATTGTGATCACTGTAGTTCAGCTCTACGTGAAATGCATTACATTTAGATGTTTTTCGGGAAAAGAAGTGATGATTTAAAACGTACAAATATACAAATCATACTGTTACACAGTGGCAGGCCCAAACTGTTTTAAAAACCAACTCAGCACTTCTGCCTACACTAACCAACAAGACAAAGGCTTAGAAGCATCGTCCTTGTGCTATAAAATTGCAACATTCAGTGTTTTCTCTGCCATGGACTCATCAATGTACAAACCCAACAAATATAGCATGAAATATTTGTTTGCAAAATACCCACTATTAAAGGTGCTTTATGTAGTTTTGGGGGAGAAATTCACTGACTGATTTTTATATGCTTTAACAAACTAAGTAAACAAAGTCTTCTTTTCATGATTGAATAAACTGGATAAACAGACTGACCCCAAAGGACACACACGATTTCCCACTGTTGACTTTGTTGTTTGGACCCTGCCACCTCTCAGCTGTGTTCTGGGGGATCTTATATTCCCCTGAAAACAGTTTATTTAGTCAGTTATGGAAAAAAAAAAAAAATTAACAACATTAGAATTCTGGGTTTTACATTATTCTCCAAAACTACACAGTGTCCCTTTAAGTATAAAACCATAATTTGCCCGGACAAGCCGCCAAACAGCTGTTGTTACCCTTTTCATTCCTTCAGTAGCTCATAAACCAGTGACACATGGGAGACACCAGTTTCCTCCTCCCAATCCAGGCAAGCATCCCATATGTACCCAGGTCACGCGGCTGATCTTTGACAGGTTGCACACCGAAGTCTGCGCAGAGACGCCCCGAGACCAGAGCTCTGACCCCTAGTAATGGGTCTCTGGGGTGTGCGGGGGGGGAGCCGAACCTATTCTGCTCTGTACAGTTGTAAACTGGCTTGCTCCTCCCCTGGGACCGACTCCCCCACGTTGCAACCTCTGATCACCTTCTCTCCCTCCTTCACCCTCCACTGCAATGAAGCAAAGTGACGCTGTTGCCAAGGTTACTTGGGGAAGGGGCGGGGGGCAGGGT
The DNA here is from genome assembly GCA_900302685.1 of Spondyliosoma cantharus. Classification (NCBI taxonomy): domain Eukaryota; kingdom Metazoa; phylum Chordata; class Actinopteri; order Spariformes; family Sparidae; genus Spondyliosoma; species Spondyliosoma cantharus. The sequence goes on from OMLP01045509.1 coordinate 10,183, forward strand.
GAGAAGGTATAGATGAGGTGGTTTGTTATCTGCCTACATGGTTGATGTGAGAGGAAATATGATTGTGTCCTGACTCCTGGTGGAATAGGTAGAGATGGGCTGATGGAGGTATAGGAATTTTGGACTGGTGGGGGCAAACAGGAAGAGCTATTATGTATGTTTCTGAGAAAATGCAGATACATC
>OMLP01045510.1:12826-27512 GCA_900302685.1 Spondyliosoma cantharus
TGATGCCTGGCGGCATCGACGTGCACACGCGCTTCCAGATGCCCGATCGGGGCATGGTGTCCGCCGACGACTTCTACCAGGGGACCAAGGCGGCGCTGAGCGGAGGCACCACCATGATCAGTGAGTTATTCCTCAGAAATTAAAGGCTCGCCTGCGATCTAATGCGTCGGCTCCCTTTCGAGTCCTCTCTCTCTCTCTCTGAGCGCATCAAAGCGCCTTTCCCCGCAGTGATTCCTCATTCACTGAACGGCTTTAATTGAAAATATCTTAATGAGAACAGGAAGGGTGCCAGTCTGGCCTGTTTGTGACCGAGCCAAAATACAAAACCGCCCATCTGCTGCGAGGACTCCGAGCCAGGGAGTCAGATCACTTTCTCTCTGGACAAACAGATACTGCAGATTTAACATTGTTACACGTCCTGTATGGAGACTTTTGCATCTCTTTAAGTTTAGACTTCTTATTCCGGCAGCTCTATTTTACATTAGCATAATGTTTCAGATAAGTCTCAGGGTTTGGTTCTGATGTCAGATCCATCTAAATACCCTTAATCTCTAGTCTCATCTCTCTGCCTTGGTGTCAGTCTTACAGTATTACTTGTTAACTTAAGGGCTAAATGTAAATAGATTTGGTACAACTGACAGGGATTTTGATTCAGATTATCTGTATATCACTCCTCAGGCCCACTCAAAAGGAAACCAGGCTGTCTAGATAAAACGAGCCAGTGTAATGTAAAAAGATAACAGAGCTAAATGAAGCTGCTGTCTAACACCGGCCCTCCCTCTGCTGACTCAGCAGCAGAACCCTCCTCCACCTCACTGCAGAACAAACACTCCCAGACGACACGCGTGTCGTTGTCACCTCGGGCAAAAAAAAGGGCTGACGGCTGCAGGGTCGGACAGATCCTGGGACCGGGACGTGAAGTGTGGCAGCCCGGTGACTGGAACGTGAGGGCAGTGCAGATGTGACTGCACCAAAAATGGAATGTGACAGAGAGACGGGCCGGACGTAGAACAAACCTTTAGAACTCAGATTTGAATCAAACCACAGATGAGGGTGTTGATGATCTTCTTCAGGTTCGACCTCAGGTGGTCCAGACTTAATAGATGTGGGCTGCAAGAGTTAACGTAGACTGGACTCTGATCACTCAGATAGATGCAGTTAGAAACCCTTATATAACATGGATTAGTAGACTCATGTAGACTCATTTATCATTATGTCTAGTCCATTAGTGTTGGCTTCTTGAATATGTAAAGTCGGTATACTGTATGAAGATTTGCTGTTTGTAAATTTTATCTTTTCTGATGAGATAGAATAAGTGATTTGTTGATGCCATGTCAGACTCTGGGGAACTGTGATGGTCAATTTGAACTATTTACTAAAAGCTGATGTCATGTATACGGAAGAATTGACAGCAGACGATCTGAATGAAAATAATTTGCAGCCCTCATGTGAATGCACGCAATTAGCTTTGTCCTCTGCATCAGTATATGCAGAACATTATACCACTCATATGTGTCTTGAACATCAGCTAGACGACATCTTGAGACCATACATACGTTTGTATCTGTGTAGTGGAAAATCATGAGCACATTATGGTTTGTATAGAGACGTGACTCAGGTATCTGGCAATTTTCAAAGCTCAGTCTCCTCCACACGTCGTCACTCGAGACAGAGTTGGAGCATCTTCGACTGCCGGGTGTGAACTGCTCAGTCGAGGTTTTTGACCGAGGTGTGCGTGTTTGTGTGTGTGTGTCCGTCCAGTTGACCATGTGGTCCCCGAGCCCGGCATCAGCCTCATCTCGTCCTTCGAGCAGTGGCGCGAGTGGGCCGACAGCAAGTCCTGCTGCGACTACTCGCTGCACGTCGACATCACCGAGTGGCACAAGGGCATCCAGGAGGAGATGGAGGCTCTCGTTAAAGACCACGGTACGACCACGCCCGACACAAAGTCACATTCTGATTTACAATGATTTTACCCGAAATGTTTGAAGCTGTTAATTGCAACCCAATGAAATGACTTTCTAATGATTTTCTTGATTGTAAAGCAGGTCGAGGTGCTGTGTAAATAGTGTGAAAGTATGATGAAATACACAACTGTGCCTGTAAACGAGCCGCCAGGTCTTCGTGAGGTTGTGACACGTCTCACTTTGTTCCAGTCTTCCCTTTCCCGCGTGTGTTTTTACACTTTGCCATCTTGTATTTCTAGGTGTCAACTCTTTCCTTGTCTACCTTGCTTACAAGGATATTTTCCAGCTTACTGACGCTCAGGTGGGGCCTCCTCTCTTCTCCTTCATTCTTTGTTGTGCTATGTATTGCTGAGAAACATTGCTAGAGATGCTTGATGCTGTATTTAAGGGCCAAATCAAATCAGGGAGGGAGGGAGTTTGTCGCATTGTACTGTTAACAATGATTGGTCTTACTCAGATGCCGCCGCTCCCACACTAAATCTGATTAGACTGGACGGGCTCTCGAAACATGAGACCTGCTGCTGCGCATGAATCCAAATTTAATCCACACGGTTAGCCCAATGATATGAGAAGTGACAGCGAACAAATGAATCCACAAAGATGATGCTGTTTACTGTGGAATCCATAGTTGGAAGAGACACAAATAACAAACTTGTTGCATACTGCTCCTTCGTCCAGAGAACTCAGCCGGAGTAGCAACTGTGGTCAAAATAAATGCTGGTCTACCAAAGATGTTCACCGCATTAGGGTTTGAATGTGTTTTATCTGGCAAGAAACGGTTCAGTGGCAATAAGTAATAACTTGAACAAGCAGACAGATAGATTGCTAACCTGCAATAAATCTGACATTATAATACCAAAGAAGTTGGATCACAGTCTTGATTTTGGATCGTACAGCGAGGGTTACAGTGCGAGACTGTTTGTCTTGGCTAGGCGTCGCCTCGCACTGATTATCTGTGCGAGAGTGAGCGCATAACGAATGCCATGTCTCTTTCCTGACTCATGGTTAGAATGAATTAATCCCACTCGAAAAAGCTGTTTTGAAACACGTCTGTGTTGGGCTCTGCACCTGTGTGAGGAATGCTCGCAGCCCGGTGCAGCCAGAGTTTATCGCTTTCTCTGCCGTGTCAAACTCTGATGGCTCTTTTATTGTTACGTGTTTGGCAGCCGAGGCGCGATGACTCATTCAACACGTCAGTTTTCCTTCGGTCCGTGTTACAGTTTCAGCGTTGCGTTCATAAACAATCGGCGCGTGGGAGACTCCCATAGTGTGTGAAAATCAGGGTCAGTGTTTAATTTAACCACAGAAATATTCAGGTTATGATCACTGTCTGGCTGAGATTACATTATCTGTTAGGGCTTCACATGTCAGTGAAATTAGAGAATTCATGTAAATACAGAAGGTCTGAATGCGACTGCAGTGTCCATTATTCTATACTTGTGGTTGAAAGAGAGCATGTTTTGTAATCGCGAGTTATTAAAGATGCAATATGTAAGAATTTAGAGTTTAAATCATCCAACAGTTAACCTAAACTATCAACAGAATGTAAAGAAATAACAATTCTGACGTTATGCCAGAGACATCTATTGCAGAGATATCTTCTGATGTTAGCATGCTAATCAACTAGCCGCGGGCCTGTTAATCCTTTCTCCCAGCGGTCCGAAGCTCCTGTGCTAGTGAACACCGACACTCCCAAGGTAGTCCGGCTAGCAGCAGAGCTAACAGAGCTAACAAGCTAACAGTAGCTACATACATGGATGTCTGCACTTGTTTGTTGGGAGCATGAATTTACATGGCACAAACAGGTGGCTAAAACATATTTCGCCTTTAATTGTTTTTCAAGGACAAAAAATAAACCCTCCCTGACTCCATTACATTCCATACATTCAAAGAATTGCATTATTTTCTCTGTTTTACAAGATTGCATTGATTTGAAGCGTCGGGCTTTGCTTTCGCAAAACAAGCTAATTTTGAGCCTTGCATCAGCTATCATTACTTAACATAACCTCCCTTTGCTGCAGGTGTACGAGGTGTTCAGTGTGATCCGCGATCTGGGAGCCATCGCCCAGGTTCACGCTGAGAACGGAGACATCGTAGCTGAGGTAAAGGCGTTTCACTCCTTAAAAAGCTGGAATATGGACATAAATAGACGCATGATTTGCTGCTGTATGTCGGCCTTACATAAAATGAAAATGATGGGAAACTAAAGCTCTGAGCGCCGAGTGTTTCAAAGCATACACGCTCCTGCACATGACTCAATGATCTCACATTTACGCGGTTGGTTTATTTGTGTGTGTGTGCTGTTGATTGTGTGTATTTAGGAGCAGCGCAGGATCCTGGAGCAGGGCATCACCGGGCCTGAGGGACACGTGTTGAGCCGTCCTGAGGAGGTAAGACAGACTTTCAGCACTGTGGACACACACTGGATTTCTGGTGTAAAGCTGATTTTACTTTTGGGAAGTGAGCAATCACTTCATCTCACAGTTGTTTTTGAAGAAGTCCTTTTTTCACTTTCCAGCCGTTGCAGCTGTTTGTGTTCGGTTGCTTGACAGGCCGTGGGTGTATCACTGCCTTGGCAAACACTTAGACATCCTCTTCAGGCTCACCTGCATGTGTTTAATGTGAATTTCCTGTTGGGAAACCCAGACTCAGAGCAGATAAGAGCATGTCCTTTGCATGAATCATTGCTGTTTCTCATGAACACCTAGATGTGGCAAGAAAGTAGAGCACGACATTTGAAACATGACTCATGGTGGCTGTGTTTATTGGTAAAACCTCTTCTTATGATCTTCTAATTCCTAAATTAAGCACAGATGACAATCGCCAAATCTGTTGAATCAACAAGTTAGCTGTCATTCACACAGTGCTATCAGCATTCTGACCAGAATCAAAATGAATTACAGGTGTGGAAACACCCTCAGACTGGCAAACATCTGACCAGATGTGTTCATCAACAGCAGTGATACAATGCTTTACATTCAACATGTGTATCAGTGACATCAGCTGTGTAGGCCTGTGAGCGGAGCTGTGTTCACCCGCTGCTGGTTGAGACTTAGGCAAGGCAAGTTTATTTGTATAGCACATTTCAGGCACAAGGCAACTCAAAGTGCTTTACAGGAGCGTACAAATTACATTAAAAGACATTAAAAAATTGCATTTAAAAATTGCATTAAAAAGACATTAACAAGCAAACACTAAAACACTAAAACAAGGCAGGCTAAAATAGAAAAGGTTTAAAAGAGACAAGACTGTAGAATAAAATAATTTAAATTGTTTCAGTTAAAAGCAGTGGCAAACAGAAATGTCTTCAGCCTTGTTTTAAAAGAGGTGAGAGTCGGAGCAGACCGGCAGTTTTCGGGAAGTTTGTTCCAAGCAGGAGGAGGTCTGTGAACATCTGGTGTGTTTTGGATTTGATGTAACACTGAATATTTACAGGAGAGATTTTTATACCTACATAACTTCAGTTTGGCATTTTTACTGGAGAGATTTTTTCGGGGTAAGGTCAGATTGTTCAAGAGTTGCTGTCTTTCTTTGTTTTGGGCTGATTTTCCAGAGTCCCTCGAGACTTATTGCAGGGGATTCAGATCTCCTGTGCTCAGGTGAGGAGACTGACTCCTGGTTGAGGAGTGGATGCAGCTTGGGGCCTTTCCCTCCCAGCCAATCATGGTGTGATGACACCCTTTTTGTGAAGGCTTAAGAGAGGTGGGAAATGGCGCGCTGGTGGCTCTCACCCTCATTCTGAATCTGTCCCTGACCCATTGGGAACCTCATTCCTCTTAGATTGCCAGCCAGAAACTCTGGTCTGTTTAGGCCCTATTAGGTTTTCTTTGGGAACCCCTTCAAATCTAAGCCTCTATAAACCTTCAGTTTCACATTTTATTTCCCTTGGGCTTGTAGGAGGCTTTTGTTGGTTATATCCAGAGGAGGCATTTGTTTATTGGGCATTTCCCCCTCGTTTTTCATGTTTTTTGTATATATTTTGATGTAGGTTGGGCTCGCCTGTAAGCAATTTACTGCCAGTACCGCCACACCCTTATATTTTATTGTATTAAAGATATGATGTAGGTAAAGGAACCTCATTACAAATTTACTTTTACTTTTTGTGCTTAATTCAAAGCATATTTAAAATGTGCTTTTAAGAAGTGTGCTTTGAAAAGGGACGTCATTAAGTTCAACGTCAGAATACTTAAATATACTAATTCAACAACAAGTTTAAAAAAGTTAAAAAGTGTACTTCGTTGTAAGTATATTATAAATTGTACACATGTATACTTAAAAATCACCAGATCGCAAACACCTATAGTAGTGATTTAGTGTACTCATAGTGTGTCCCCTGCAGTGATTAAGCAGTAAAGTGGAATAATGAATAATCTGTCACTGCCCTGCAGGTAGTTGCAGTAGCAAGCTGCTCCCGCTCTGTTAAATCAAATCTTGACTGTGATCCAAACGGCTGTTATTTTTAGTGATTCACAGAATGTTTATTAGAAACCTCAGGCAGAATGAGACAAAAAGGACGTCCAGAAATGCCTGAAGAAGAAGAAGAAAGCAGAAAAAAGGCAATATGATCCAAAAGGTTTTGAGACGTGCAGTTCTCTCCTGGAACAGTTTGTTGATGTTTGTCATTGAAGAATCACAATCCTGCCATCTCGTCTTTCAAAAGAAGTTGCCAAAGTTTTGTTAAGTGGTTTACCATGTTTTTGTTGCTATGGATGGAAAACAGTTTTTTAATGAAAGTAATGCATCAGTTTGACATCTTCCAAAGCGATGCTTCTTTCTTCTTAGTTCTTTGCATCTCACTTTTTGCAGAGAGGTTGATGAGAAGATTGATACCACTCACACCTGTACAGTGAATATGAAGCTACAGCCAGCAGCCGGCTAGCTTAACTTAGCACAAAGACTGGAAACAGGTGGAAACAGCTAGCCTGACTCTGTCTGAAGATAACAAAATCGACTGACAGTCACTTCTAAAGCTACATCTTGTTTTTTAATTGCACAAAAACCCAAGTGGTCCTCACTGTTTCCAGTCTTTATGCTAAGCTAAGCTCAGCTAAGCTAACTGTACGCATGAAGCTGGTATTAATTTTCTCATTTGATTTACTTTGGACTGAGAACACATGGGTAATATTTGTAGAAAGGTTAGTAGAAATAATGTAGGTGGAAGAAAACGGGTCAAACTCAATTGTCCCGCTGCGGTCGCTCATATGAAAACTCGTCTCTTCTCCAGGTGGAGGCCGAGGCTGTAAACCGCTCTGTGACCGTGGCCAACCAGACCAACTGCCCTCTGTACGTCACCAAGGTGATGAGCAAGAGTGCTGCCGATGTCATCGCTCAGGCCAGGAAGAAGGGTGAGCCTCAGTCTGGTCTGCTAGTATTGACACCTAATTTGCACAATTATATTGAGGTTTTGAACTTTAAAACAGCTACTTAGAATGATTTTTAATGCCCAGTTTACAACAGTCCACATTACATAGATAAAACAAACTCTAGGCTTGCAGTGTCTGGTGGTATAATGGAACTGGACTTTCAGGTACCGTGGTCTACGGAGAGCCCATCACTGCTAGCCTGGGAACAGACGGCTCTCACTACTGGAGCAAGAACTGGGCCAAAGCAGCCGCCTTCGTCACCTCCCCTCCTCTGAGCCCCGACCCAACCACACCAGACTATCTGAACTCCCTGCTGTCCTGGTAAGATCCAAATCACTCAAACTGCACATACAGTGAAGGCTGACTTAATTAAAACATTGGACTGACTTCATTTTCTGTACAATCCCCAATGAACACAATGTCCCTCCTGTCCTCTTCTTCTACACCTTGGCCGTCTGTTTAGCGGTGACCTGCAGGTGACAGGAAGTGCACACTGTCCCTTCAACACTGCCCAGCGCGCTGTGGGCAAAGATGACTTCAGCTTGATTCCTGAAGGAGTCAACGGCACTGAGGAGAGGATGTCTATCATCTGGGACAAGTGTGTGGTACGTATACTGATAATTTCATTTTTCAAATGAAGCAAAGAGTGGGCAATATGAATAAAAATCCTCTTCATGTTATATTATGTAACTTTAAACTGGCACTATGTCATTTTGGAAAATAAATTCAAACTCTAATATGTACAATATTAATGAGGTAATAATACAAACTCAGATATATATATATATTATTCCTATAATAACTGAATAAACAAGCTATTCTCATAAGAAAATAAGGTCCCAAGAAGACTGTTTGAAGCTAGAAAGGTGGCAGGGTCCGCCACATATAAACAAAGTAATTAAGTATGAAAGTTTGTTTATTCAGTCATGAGTTTATGTAGTTTGTTTGGGCATTCTCTGGCAATCTTTAGTAATAATTAGCAAATGGTAGCATGCTAATAACAATTGTGAACCTTTTAAATGTAATCAGCTAAAAATGAGCATGTTAGCATTGTCACTGTAGCGAGAGTAGAGCAACTTGACAATGTAATGTAAATGCATATCAAGTATGAAAAATTGCATAAGCAAATCAGTGTTAACAGTAAAACATACAACAGACCACACTGAGCAAGATTTGAATAAACATGTGAGAAGACTCAGAGGTGATGAGGACGAGTGAGACAGCTAACAATAGCACAGGCAGCAATGAACTCTTCTCACTCTCTGCTCTGATTTATTTCAGGTGACGGGTAAGATGGATGAAAACCAGTTTGTGGCAGTGACCAGCACCAATGCCGCCAAAATCTTCAACCTGTACCCCCGCAAGGGCCGCATCGCCGTGGGCTCAGACGCTGACCTGGTGCTGTGGGACCCAGACATGACGAAGATCATCTCTGCCAAGAGCCACAACTCGGTACGAAGTTCACACGATAACAGTGATGAACTCGTCAAATATTAAAGCTACTATGTGTGTGATTTCTGTGTGATCGCTGTCTGCGTGAGAAATAATGGTTAAGCAGAATACTAAAACAGAAATCAACAGGAATACATAAAATGTTTTGTAACCATAAAAAGGAAAAAGTTAACAGTTAAAGGGATAGTTCGGGTTTTTTGAAGTGGGGTCATATAAAGTACATATCTATAGTCGGTCTGTGTCTGGGCCCAGACGCTCAGCTTTGCACTGCAGTGAACGGAGTCCAGATGCAAAGTGAATTTTAACCACCTAAATCAAGGCCCACCTAAAGCGCAGTTGTGCTAATGCGTAGGGATACGGAGGTTCTACGGTCTTTGTCTGTGTCTGAAATTGTTCAGTTTTGTTTTTATCGAAAGTAAACAGAGTTGCGTGCATAAACCTCTGGCCACTCGCAGATCACCTGTTGCGCTAATGCGTAGGGATACGGAGGTTCTACGGTTGAGAAAATGTAGTGCCAAAAGAAAGGGCGGTCTGACGGCGATGTAAAGCGGTGTGAATTTTCTCTATACAACGTACACTTGAACTGATAAAGATTTTTTTAGCTGAGGCTTGTTTTTGGTGGTTAAAATTAGCTTTTCATCTGGACTCCGTTCACTGCAGTACAAAGCTGAGTGTCTGGACTGGAGCGGATCTCTGCTTCTCCAAACTGAGGCTGCGCTGATCGGCAATTACGGTAGAGAACAGACCGACTATAGATATGTACTTTATATGACCCCACTTCAAAAAACCCAAACTATCCCTTTAAAAATACTAATAGGGATCAAATAAGGGCTGCATTTCCTACACCATTCACCCAATATGTAAGATAATCTTAACAGAATTATGATACTGTATGACTATGTCTGTTAAAAAATATAGAAGTGGGTAGGGGGGCAATCTGATTACTAAGAAGCCACACAGACGCACAGATTTGCTATTAACTAGGTTACTGCAGGGCTCAGATGTACTCGTGTGCCTGTAAATGCCGTTAGTATCAGCTGATATTCATGGAACCAGTCTCCATTTTACTGCCAATCTCACAGACTCTTCACCAATGCTATTCTGGGCAGCTGAAAACACCATCTGTTTCATCCATTAGTGACTAAGCAGTGGGTTACACTCAAGTTTATCTGTTAGTGTTAACAATACACAGGATCTGATTCAACTATCCCTCATCCATTTACAAGTGTGAAGAATTTACAAAGAAAGGATGGAGGTGGAACAAGAGTGATGCACTTGATCTGGTACAATCCACCAATTATCATTTGCCACCAAGCATTTCAACACGACACTGTGGGTTGGCAAAAGTGATCAGAATGGTGTTAGAGTGTATGTCATTAAAAGTAGCAGCCAATTTGTATGGGGGCCGAACATTTGTAGTGTAGGCACATCAGCCATCTGTCATGACAGCTCAGTTTTGTCAGAGATTAGAACCACATCAATATACTGGACAGGAGGTAGAGACAATTCCTGCCCATTGAAAACCTTTGGTAACCTTGTGACATTTTGAATTGCTTTGTTCAACTTTTATACAAGTTTGTGCAGAAAAGCATATTCATATTAATAAAACGGTTGGAAAAATGTCTTGTTTTTTTTTTGTTTTTTTTTAAATCAGTGAAACTCTTTGAACCCGTTGAAAACATTCAGCCCTATTTTCAGTCACCAGCATGGAATGTATATGCTTTATAATGTATAGAGATTTTAAAATATAAAAATCCAGTGAGGAAAGGTTTTTTTTCTCCTTGCAAAAAATCCTATGTAATTAGCACCACAAATGAAGAGCAGTGCCCAAAGGGCCTGTGAACAGTACTAACAGTACTGTGAACTTACTTCCAAAGATGGGCACTGATGTGCTGCTCCAGCATGCTGCTGAGAGCCGACCTCAGGTGATGAAGTCTTCTGTCAAATGTGTAGATGCCGTGACCCAAAGCATGGCTGCCAAATGAACACACCTACAGAAAAGACAGAAAATCATGAATGACAGAAAGTCATGACAGGCAGAAAGTCATAACAAAGACAGAAAATCACGACAGAAAGTCACGACAAAGACAGAAAGTCTTGACGGACAGAAAGTCATGACAGAAAGACAGAGACAGAGAGACAGAAATCCAACTACAAGTTAAACATACACATGTAGGCTGATAGAATGCGTGTTGCTGAACTGAAAAAAAAATTACAAGAAGTTCAGTCTTTTTCTTCCAAATTCGATTCAACAGACAAAAATACTGAGTCATGTACAGCCCCATCACATCATCCCAATACACTTGTCTACAAATTTAGAACAAAAAGAATTGTGGTTTATTTCTATGGTGTTAACTCGATGCGTACCCTGGATGGTAAAGCTTCATCGGTCATCATCGACATCAGTAATCTGAATCAATCAGAGTTGATCTCCGCTGACAGTGGCCTGTTAATTTAGCAGTACCAAGTTTGGAGCTGTGATTGTTGAAATTAATGATGAAATCTGAAATTTTAGCACGGTAGCATTCCCCCCCCCTTTTTTTTGATGGCAGGTGTTTTTTTTTTATCATTTCAACACAGTTGTTGTCCACAATGTAGCATTATCAGGGAAAATATACTATAGTGGGTTTACGTCATCCTTTTGGATTTAAATGTGTCAGAGACACAGGACACATAACTAGCAACATCACTTATCACTGGTGTCTTGTTTTTGTGTATTTCAGGGTAAAACAGGATACAACCAAAACAACAACAACCATTACAACCACTGCAGGGAACAACATGACAGTGGAACAGTTCTGCAAACCAAAAGTACCCATTAGCCTCCATTTCCTTCCATCAACCTAATAAAACAATACATGGGGTATTGTAAAATTTAGGCCTAGTTCAGGGTAAACATAAAGCCAAAATTCTTTGACACTTTTATCCTCCATCTGAAAATAAATATCATAAATAAAAGGCATAATGTAACAAATAAAAAGCAATGGCCTGCTGTAAAAAGATACATAGTCAATCAACCTGTTACAAGTTTTCATTTTCCACTATCCTCAACCGCCCTATGATATGGAGTAACGAGGAAGTACTGCAAGACCAAGATAAATCTCCAATAGAGCTGACGGTAGCAGCCAGGTATAGAAAGCTAACTCAACCTTTTTACTTAAAAGACAAGCAGGAAGTGTAGGCTGACACTGGCATAGCAGTGCATTGATCCACTGAGCAGCATTGTATGCACAAACTCTCCATGATCAGTTCTGAGAAGGAAAAGCTACCACCTGTGATCTCATCAAAAGAGACAATGCCTTCATTGCCCAACATGACACTCATAGCACTTGGAAAAAAAATTGCTGCAGTCTGATGACGCCAAACCAAATTGGTTTGAAGAAAATAAAAATCTGCTTGACAAAAAAAAAAAACACGGCAGTGGATCTAGTATGCTTTGTCGTACATTTAGGGGATTTAGCAGTAGTGTTGTTTAGTAGTAGTGTTGTTTTAAGGATGTTGATATCACATTTCAAAAAGATGTCTTGGAAAAGGTGATCATAATAAAATATGCCTACAGAAGCTCAGAGTTTAAACATTTAAAAGTATTTTTTGCACACAGACACCAGTTCAATGTGATAATGACATTCCACTGTTCTTGCTTTACTGGTATGTCCTGTTACTTGAGAAAAGCAATTATTTTCCAACTCACAAAGCAACTCAGTTTATGCCAGGGGCATGTCTTTGTTTAAGACTTCATGTCGCCTAAAGGTGAAGAAAAGAAGACGAAGAAAAAAAAAGCTTAAAAACTCAAAAGAATCTTTTTCAACTGTTAATCCCAAGAACAAACTGCTCACCGCTAGTGGTTTAGGATGTGCAGCAGAAGATGAGAACTCAACAGGGTCTTCTGGTCCTTCTGCCTCACTTTCATCACTGGAGATTCGCCCATGGACGAGAGGTGAGGGGGCTCGATGACTTCCCTCATCCTGCCGCTGCTTCTCCTCCTCCTGGGTGCTCTCTGACGCAGTCCCAGACCGACTGCAACACAAGCAAATTTAAATAGTTGGTTTAAAATATACATACATGTCATTAACCCTAAGCCCTTATCGTCTCATTATTATTGGCTGTGCAATGCTACGTCACTAAGATCAGAAACATGATCTAGACAATCAGTCTACAATAACTTGCTCCAACACTCAGCTATGCCTCCATTTCAATTTTCTAGTTCCTTAGTGTCCCAAGCGTGTCTTAATTGATTTCATTTCCTATTTTCTAGCAGGGTTTTGGAGTGAGGAATGTGTGCCAATCATTAGGATGATGATAATGTTTAGAAATTAGCAAAAGAAATACAGAGCATGAGATAGTATGAGTAAGTATGTGAGAACAACAAGCTGAACTGAAAAAAGCTATATTTGGTGAGCATGTCATAGAATTCCTTTGTATTCTGTGGTTTAATAGTGAAGTGACTAAAACTGCTGACGGCAGTGTGGATACTGACAATTACAGTTTAACCTCGACAGTCAATAGGTTGGGTGTTGAACACTCGCTCAGTAAATTCGCAACACAAAGATCAGCTGTATGGTAGTAGAACAAGTAAACTGGGTAAAAAACATTTCCCTTTTTTCAGTAGCTGACCACACATTTCTGCGCAAGCCAAATTCTTTGATTAACTAGGATGGATAAAATAATCAACTATCAGTGTGTGTGAGTTGGCAGTAGTGTGGCTGTTTGATTTGAATGTTCTCCTCAGTTTTCAAACACAGGAAATCATTTGGTGGCCTTGTAAAATCTTTAAGATAAAGGTTTGTACTGTCGAGAATGCCCTAGACGACACCATGCAAACTTGTGTATGCATCACTAGCTACCTTTAGTAAAGCTCACTAACCTGAAAGCAGGGAGGCTGGCCAGAGGTCTCCTGCAGTGTGGAGCCCCAGCCTGCTCCCTGGGGGCCTCTGGGCTGGGGGAACGTCCAGCGGGGGAACGTCCAGCGGAGGAGCCTCCCTCCAGGGATTGGGCGCCTTTCTCTCGCACCTTGGTCTTGAGTTCTGCCACCAGCTGGTCAAAGTTTTTGCTGCGGCCCACCACCTTCCTTCGCTGGTGGATTGAGTGGATCTAAGCATCACAACACAGTGTACAGGAGTTAGTACTTCATTTTACTTCATTTCAAGTAAATGGCTAAAACCTGTCCCTGGTGAGTGTCACAAAGTAGTGGACTGGTTGGCATCAAAGAAGGTGGGTTTATAAAGCTGTATTCCACTAAGCTTAACCTAAGGTGTAAATGTGTTTTCTGCCAACAAATGACATCATTTGGCACTTTGAACAGGCTACTGTTGTTCCAAACAACCTGCACCATAACTACTCTAATCTCATCACTTTGCCAGATACAGCAGATTATAGGTTAAAACAAAGGAAAGGGATATCAATGTCACACAGTTAATATTATCATCGTTTACCACCTAAACAAGATAATCTCATGTTGCTCCAAAATAGTTTACATTCTTTGATTTGTTTGTTTTCTGGTAAGGAGGTTTAGAATTGAGGGAACTCTGATACCAATAAAATTTCCTCTTTTATTGATTTCTTCAGGGTAATTTTCTTGTGGTTGCCATGATGATGGCAAGCTGAAAAACATTTGACCATCATCAATTCACAGCAGCACCAAATGCACATTCAAGTGAGCAGCAGTTGACCTCTCTTTATTTACTACTATCACCATGTTTACATCGTAAACAATGAAGCAGCAACCTCTAATTGTCTGACAGCATCTTTAATGAATCATTTCATTGCTGGAAAGATGGAAGAAAGACTTGTTTTCTCAAACGTAGAAAAGCTAGATCGACTACAATGCACTGCACCCAACTGGAATTATAAAAGCAAAAATGCTGAAGTACAACAACAGACATGGGACTGGCAAATGAATGGGGG
>OMLP01045510.1:27532-47212 GCA_900302685.1 Spondyliosoma cantharus
GGGTTAAAATCAGCACAGTTTCGCTATAAGTTCTCCAAGGTAAAAATAATAGTAACTGTGATGGGATTAAGAAAATTACCTGATTTCATTAGGTATTAAGCTACTGGGAACCATCAATGATTTAATTCCACTGTCACAGGGGAGCACAAGTTGGATGGTGAAGATTTATTGAGAACTTAGACGTTGATCTTAACCTTAACAAATCTTACTAAATAGCAAAAGCAGTTTGAACAAAAAGCCCTTTATGATGCCAAGTTGAGCCGGTTTCTCCCACAGCTCAAAACTTTTTTTAAGGACATATGCTGAAACTTTGCTCATCGTACTGAAGAAGATCCATTCATTTTAGATGTCTTACATTTTTGTATAATGTGCTGTCAGTTTTACAACCTGGTGCCAGACAAACAATATTTAATTTCAATTGTATTCTTTAAGAATAAAATGACAAAATAAACTTGATGTCTTCAGATTACCTCAAATTTCCCAGACTAGGGTCTCTTTCCAATGACTGGCAATGTTTCTGGGCTGCCACTACAACTCAAAAAGGGATCATTTCATTAGATTAATAGAAAGTGGTCATTTATTTATTCATTCATAGTCCACTTGCAGGCCAAAGCTCTGTTTCAGAGATGTCCAAGTGTTTTAACAAAGCACATGAAGTTGGAGCCAAAGCAAACACAGGATCAAAAATGTATCAGGTTATTAACGGTTGATCATCTGTTATCAGAAAATTGATTCATTGATTTAATCTATTTATGACAACAGAATTGACATGCACACCACACCTTGCCACAGTTTTAAGTGACATCCTCAAAGTGCTTATATTCCCAAAACATACATTTGCACTGAAATAAAGCAGATAAACCAGCGTTACAGAATCTGAATTTTTTTTCAATGACAAACATTCCAATTTCTATCAGAAAGCTAAATCTTTACCTGCTTCTAGGAATTTATGTTAATAAATAGTTTGTTCAAGTGGCTTTATCGCGTGGCATTACTGTGGTTCCTTCCTATTAGCAGGTTGAGTAGAAAATACAGCCGCCTACTGAGCGTCTGTGCACCGACAGAGCAGGTATAAGATGCAGGTGGTTTTCCTGCGCGTCTTTCCCGTCACTCCTGTCATTTCCTGTTAATCAGGTCATCCTGTCTCTGCTCAGCTGGATGTGGCCTCTCACTTCCTCCTTCACACACCAGCCACCATATAAGGACTCTTCCTGTGCTGGGAGCCATTTTCACCACTCCGTATCAGTCAGTGCTGATCAGTAACAAGGAGTAGATACAGCAGCTTCATTCAATGAAAAGAATCTACTCTGATCTCACATTGTTATCACTCTTATCTCTTTCAAATCAGGTGATATAATAACTTGCATTGCAATTTTTAAAACAATGATGAAATGTAGAATATGTTATTAATCCAAATTGTGGATTAAACGTTACACAAAACAAGGCACCTACGGCAGAATACTGGTCAATTTTACATATAGACTTTGAAAGAAAAATCAATATGCATCCCTGGAAGAAGGTACAACTAACAATAATAAAAATATTAGCATGGGAACTTTTTCAAGAATGACACCAACACATTCAGACACTAGGGATGTCCCCAGCCGATCTGCAGGATCGGGATCAGGGCCGATATGGGCATCGTTTCACTGATCGGGATCGGTAATTTTGAACATGGACCAAGGCCCGATGTTTTTTTACATCATAGCACAATCTGTGGCAGAACGCGTGCCTAACATCACTCTGGCAAACCTGTGGATAAAATGTCTGCAGTCAGGAAATATTTTAAATTAGAAAGTGAAATGTAAATGCGACATGTAACATCTGCAATGCAACTGTTTCGCAAGGGGGGTAACAAAAGACCTGACACCGAAGCATCAAACACTCACGGATACATTCAAAAGGCAAGACAAAATATCCTCGAGACAGCGACATGGCCAAAAATATTACAGAGAAGGTTATGTAATTAATCGCTCTAGATAACCAGTCCATCTCTGTGGTAAGGCCCCCGCACACCGCCCAGACTCAAACCAACGGCCAACTGCCTTTATCCGACCACTCCGTTGCCTCTCGTCTGACCCGCTCAGCAGAAGAGTTGCTTTGAACACACCGCTTTGATGGCTGCCAACTCTACAGTAGCGTGTACGTTCTGCGTTCCTCTAACATCGGGTGGCGCTAGTCTCGTGCCAGTAATCCAAAACATGAAAACAGGAAATGACGGAACGGAGTGCATAAAAAAACAAAGCGCACACCATAGAGTTCAGTGGCGCACACAGTATTCCGTCCCTCCCACACATTAGCGCTGATTTGCTAGCACACCGCCAATCAGAATGGTCATACAGCTAGCACACAACTAATCAGAGTATCCAATGGCTCAGACAGCCGACAGCCAACATTCTCAGACGCAAGTTTAATCGGAGCAGACGCTGTCCACGCTGTTCCAAAAGCTTCCAACGCAGCTGAAAACACCAAACAGATTTGTTCCCGAACTCGTCCGAGTCTCCCCAAACGCTTCAGATGGCCAACGGTTGGCCCCGTGTGTTTCAGGCTGTAGAGGATCAACCCTAACCCTATTTTACCCAAACTATTATATTTATTTCAAACCCTACCGATAGAAATAGGCCAAAAACAATTTATTGAATGGGACAAAATGTTGTCCAGATACATATGGCAAGGTAAAAGGCCTCAAATCTGATTTAAAACCCTACAATTGACAAAAGCAAAAGGGGGGTGGGGCCTTCCTTCCCTCAGAGATGACTACTGGGCAGCACAACTAAGACCTATGATATGCTGGTGTAACCCTTCATATGATGCTCAGTGGAAAAACATTGAAGAGGGTCTGACTTCCATTCCCATACAAGCACTTATAGCCGATAGTAGTCTGTAAGACTTTATAAAAAAATACAGAAAACCCATGGTTCAAGATGACTCTTAAAATATAGAAAACAGTAATAACGGAATACAAATTAGAAGAGGATATCATGATCCTTAAATGGTGTGCATATGACACACAGTTTGCCCCAAACAAATTAGACATAAGATTCAAGCAATGGACAAATAAAGGATTAATGGCTTTATGTAAGATAATCAAGGAAAACACACTACTTAGTTTTGAAAGAATTAAAGAGAAATATGCTTTAGAGGCACAGGTTTTCTATCGTTACTTGCAGGCGGGACATTTTGTCAGTGACAAGTTCAAATACATATCAGAATCAAGCAAACAGCTGTTAGATCTGTTTAAAAGGGCTCATGGTTCAAGCAAAGATAGAGGTATTATCTCAGGTCTATATAAAGGGCTTACAAGACAGCACATTCATCCCTATATATCAAAACAAAATGGGAAATGGAAGGAGGAATAGATCTGACAGAGGAAGAGTGGGTAACAATCTGGCAATATCAATGGTAATGTACATACTTTGTTTCAACAAAGCGTATTAAGGAACAGCTTGGATGCAGGTACTTTTTTTCTTAATGCAGCTGTATTATCCAGAAAAATATTAGTTAGGGCTAAGTATCGGATCGGGACTCAGTATTGGCAGATACTAAATATTAAAGGACTCAGATCAGGGTAAAAAAACCTTATCAGGACATCCCTATCAGACACTGCTGACTGTCTTACTTGCCATTTATGTTCGTTGTAGTTGGCCATGTAGATCAGCATTTTATGCATTTAAAAAAAAAACTTTAGGCGTGTCAATTTGTTGTTTAGTGCCTCCATCACAAATTATCCACTCTCTACCAAATATACATATTTCTGTTTACTGTCAACTATTTGATAATAATAGGCACCATGTCACAAAATAATATTTAACTTGTGGTCTGAATAACTCATAAGTTACTTTCCTGAGGTATACCAATTTGGTCAAATGCAGGACCAGATTCTAAAATTTAGCCTCTCAACCTTTTACTGAACAACACTGAGAAAATAGAGAAAAACACATAACACAAGAGATACAACTTTAGTCATGAGAAGAGTAAGTGTGTTTGGAGCTTACATTGCATGTCAGGAGGCGAGTGCAGACCTTCTTCCTGTCAGGGTCGAGGACACCGCAGTGTTTGTCCAAGTCACACTCCCTCTCTGAGGACACACAAACAGCATCTCAGCTATATCATCACACAGGCATTGGAAAATCAAAACATGTCACTATCTCGATACTCCCACATAGTGCTGTCAATAATGCCAAACTCTTCTTGTTAAAACAAAACAGACATTTAAACATTGTATGCATTTTCACCAGAATGTGTTCTGCAAGATGGAATTCCTGCAACTTCTGTTTTTGATCACTTGGACACATGTCTATACTAGTGTTGTCAAAAATATCAATGTATTGATACACAGATTCTGATTATTTGTAACAGTTTCAGTCCTTATTTTCAACTGTATCTATACACATGTACCAGCTATACTTCATTGCTCCCTGTCCTCTTTCTGACGGCAGGTTGACCACACCCACCCACCTCCACTTTTTAACGTCTGAGTTGAGCCGAAGATGGTTTGAATGTTGCTTGACTGCGAGACGGCAGAGGCGGTACAGAGTCTGGGTCGAGCAGAACTGGATGAACTTGGACCGGGAACTGGTGACAAAGGCGTACAATAGTGTGACTTCGCAGGAGACTTTTAGAAGCTAACTGGTGTTTTTCCGATTTTGTGTGTGACACCACTGCGCTTCAAATTCATTATTAGGTACGGCTTTTAACCAACTGAATTCTGGTTGTTCAAGCCAACACTTTCCCATAGTTGTAGGAGATTCCGCTGTCAAAGTATTTCCAAAACTGGCGAGGTGTACAGCGATAAGTTCCAACCGGGCTGTGGACAAAATGCCACTTACTTTCTTGGATACTTCAGAAAGAAGTACAACACACGAAGCTGACTGTAAATCTCACCAACACATTTCCCCAAAACAAAAAACAAAATTAAAAAAAGGCGACGATAGAAACTATGATCAGAAGTAAATTCACCCAAAACACAACCCTTTTTATGTTTATTTTACTAACATAAAACATGTCTCTCTACCTCTTGTGTCACACACTAAATTGCCACCAGGTTGTCACAGTGGTTGTTCAGTGCTGCATCTTTTAAATATGTTTGGAGGAAGGGAGCTAGCAGAATCTGGGTGTGTTTGGCATGCGCTTCAGTCGCATTTTTCCATTCTGAACATCTTTTTGGGTTAGGTCTATTCTCTTCCATTTTATGTACAAAGCTACAATAATTATGCATTTGGCACTCACTGCTTCCAAATTGTACACAGCAGTACTCTCCCTCAGTCCCTGACTGCATCATGTAGACACTCAGAGAAAACTTAGTGTTGCATAGGTACACAGTACATGCATAGACACATTAAAAGTCTATGTTCAGATAGACGTAGATGGCAACAGCAAAAAACAAGTCAAGGCACAGGTCAGTTGAAAATGAAAAACATGCAACAAATAAGTTTAACTATTGATGGTGAAATTTCACCGTTCACCTTGCCATTATCATCCATCATCGTCTGAAACTGCTCATTCTTTTCAGGGTCACAGGAGCCAATCCCATCACAGGGCTGACGTATAGGGACAAACAACCACTTCGTACTCACACCTACAAACAGTTTAGAGTAACCAGACTTTTTTGCATGTCTTTGGATTGTGGAGGAACCCAGAGAACCTGGAGAGAACATACAAACTCTGCATCTGTGCACAGGCAGAGTTTGCCTGCCCCAGGCAAGTCTCGATCCAAGGACCTCCTTGCTGTGGGACACAGCACTAACCACTGCGCTGCCATGCTGCCTGCCTTGCCTTTATCAAGACTGGGGAAAGAAAAGAAGATTTTCCCCAGTTGTAAAATCCTGCCTCATAGTATTATAAACTGCAGTGCAGTGTGTTGGCATATGATAAGCTTTCAAACTCAGATCAAACACTCAAATCACTAACCCTTCTAAAACATGCCCCATCATTGCAGCTTCCACATTCCTGCTATCGGTCTGAACACCTGCTTAGCAAAGTTGGTTGAGGCCCATTTTGCTGAGTGATCCTCAAACTCACATATGATCAAGGTAACCTTGCCATGTGCCTTGGATCTGAAGTTCAATACTGGGCTGAAACTGCTGAAACTGGTAGACTTCCAGGTGTGATTTAGGATTTTGATGAGAAAGCTACTTCAGAGCCACAGATTATATGAAAATAATATACAACCTCTGGCAAATCAGGGTGAAGTATTCTTGGTGTCTGAGTATAAACTCCAGCTGCTGCACATATTATAATATAAGCTTATAATATTATGTTTTAATCAATAGTTATAACTTCCTCTTAAAGACTTTCCACATGGATGTAAGAAACAGAACTTTGATTATTCAGTGGGTAAAACAGACTATATGATAAGCATCCATTCTTAAAACGCTTACTCTTTTTATATTTGCCAAATCTCTCCATTTGTACTCACTGGAGGCCACTTTGTTGTAGGGTCTTGGGATCCGATGGCCCGGCAATGTAGAGGCCAACGAGGAGTCCTTCCTCTGGCTCTGTGTGGGGGGTCTGTCACTGGGTGATGGTCTACTAGGCGGAGTGCATCCGTGCGGCCAGGGCGGATCTCTGAGTGATGGAGGGGGAGAGCTCATCGGAGGCTCCAGAGGTGGTGGCTGCTTGAATAATGATGAGTCTGTGTGGCTGCTGTGGGAGGACTTCTCCACTGTGGAATGTCTGGTTCATGGAAGAGGGCAAGTAAAAAGTTAACTTTTGGCTCAACTTTGAACAACACTTCTGAACAACAAATCTCACTGAGTTTTATAAGAAAGAATCACATACTGCATGTATTGTATTGTTTGGCTTTGATCTGATTGGCTGGTCATAAGCATAAAATGGTCGGTGTTTCCTAACATGGTGCTAGGGCTGGGCCATAAATCGGCAAAAGCCATTAATTCGAGTTTGTGGTTCAGGACGATTTAAAAAAACAAAAAACGTTTTTCTCTTTAATTTGCTCTACCGCCGCTCCTCATGGGCTCCCGTAGTTCATAGTGGGCTCTGCCCTCCCCCCTGCATTGACTTTCCACAGAGGAACAAACACAACATGCAGTAAGACAAGAGTTCGTTCCCGAAAAGGCACTGTCTTGTTAGTAGTTCGGTTTTGTAGCGCCCAGCCCTACATGGTGCATTAAACATGAAAGGCCTTTGGGGCTAAACTCTAATTTCAATGCATATCCAACCAGCTAATATATAATAGTTAGCTCGGCCAAGGAGGTTATGGTCTCAGCCCAGAATAGACGGAAAAAAAATCTGGCATATTTGGCCGGTATTTGCGAGCGAGTACAATTTGAAGCTCAACTAGGGCTGGGCTTAAAAAAAATAAAATCGATTTTCTCTTTAACTTGCTCTGCCGCCGCTCCTCATGGGCTCCCGTAGTTCATAGTGGGCTCCGCCCCCCCGTATTGACTTTCCACAGAGAAACAAACAGCCAAGAGTTTGTTCCTAAAAAGGCACTGTCTCATTAGTAGTTCGGTTTTGTAGAGTCGGACCTCGAACAAACCACAGTCCGCTGCAAAGTTTGTTAAAAGGCTGTTGTAACTAAAGGCAGCGGACAGACACATTTATTTCAGCCTCTCAAACAGACGCATGTATCACAGTGGGACACTTGTTCACTACGAGATGCACAGGAGCAGGAGAATGTATTTTTTCAAGTGAGTTTGAAGCTGCACTTTTTACAATGGCAGGGCAATTTTGTTTAGAATAAATGCATTACAATAAATGCAATGCTTTTAATAATTTCTTTGTCATTTGAAGTTTGTTCTTGAGAAGGAAAAAAAAAAATCGATTAAAATCGTAAATTGAGTTTGGTGTGAAAATCGAATTTTTAGGCCATATCGCCCGGCCCTATGCTCAACCAAATGAAAATCCAGATCCACATCAGATTTAAAGATATTTTATTTGATATGGGATTAGGCTTGATTGACTCAAAGGTGCCTTAGTGTTCTAGCCTTAATTGGAAACTGATGCATCCAACCAAAAAGAGAAGCAGTAGAATTTGGCTGCTTGATACATGCTTGATAGTTAAACTTTAGTTTTTGTTTGACTTAAACAAACACTATATAATCTGTTAATTAGTTAGCTTTTGAGATGCTAGTAAGCAGATTTTGTTAGCTTTGGAAAGAGGCCAGCTCGCCATTCTGTCCTGTTTCCGCTATTTATGCTAAGCTAAACTAACTGACTAATAAGGCTTATGTAGCCCTATACCTACCAGACTGACATGAGTGTGGTATCCATTTTTTGCATCTTAAAGTGAAAAGGTACATTTCCCAAATCATCGAAAAATATAATTTAATCAAACCCTTTGCATTTTGTAATATTACTTATCAGCCCTTACAGGCAAAAACAACTAAAAGGAGTTTTCAAGATAAGCAAAGGGAATGAAAATTGCATTAGGTTAGAGCTGGGTGAAATGGAATTCAAATAATATTGACTTTTTAGGCCATATTGAGATGCACGATTTATATCAAACTTGCCCCACTCTGCTCTCATTTTGGGCCGATGAATGATGCCATCGTCCATCTAATTTCTGACCATGATAACATTGTGATTTAAAAGACTCTCCACCAGAGAGCTCAATAAGGTGGCGTGTCCCGACTGAGTTGTCATTGTTTGTGAGATGTGGGGAGAGGAAATTAAAGTATGTTGCTGCTCAGTGCACTAACATTAGGTCTCCATTTCCCGTTTATTATTAAACCAGCTCAATTAGGCGATCCCAAGACACTTAAATGTATGGCAACAGGGCTTCTTTTCCTGCGGGCTGCTGTTTCTCTTGGTCATGACATTTTTATACAGTTTCCTTAGCTTAGCTTCCTTGGCTAGTCAGCCAATGTTTTTTTTATGCATACGTGGCTGAATAAAGCTAAGTTACAGACATGTGGTGCGGAGACCAAGACACTTAAACCTGGCACAGGGATGTCGGTGGTAATGGGAGATTCATGTCAGAGCAATGGTGGGAAACAGCAGCTGCTACAGTGGTGAGCGAACAGACAACTGCTGCCTTATGACAACGTTGACTGGACACGCTGCCTCAAATCTGTAAACAACGTTGTCATCGTCTATCATGATATTTCACTGTAGACATCATCATATGCTAATTCAGCAGACATTGCCCAACCCTAACTCTTACCGTACTGCATCCTTGGAGCTCTTGGAGTGTCTGTACTGGGGTGGGGTGGAAGGCGAAGGCGGGGCTGCCCGTAGCTGCCCAACTCCTTGGCCACGACCCTCCCAGGGTGAAGCGGAGGCAGCGTTGGTCCCATGGGAAGGAGAGTGGCTGTGGTGGGGCCTCTGCTGGGGCTGTGGTGCAGGGGTGGGAGAGCGTAGTCGGGCGTACAACTTGGCCAGAGGGCCATGTCTCCGCTCGCAGTGCTTTTCAAATGCCTGTGGCTTCACTACTTGGCCACAATGGCTGCACACCACCAGGTAAAAGTCATCATGGCCGGGGTAGAGGCCAAAGATGGACATGTCTGGGAGGAGAGGGGACATGAGATAGACACATATAAGAGTCGAATGGAAGTAAAATAGCAATGACACTTTCTGGGGCAGGCAGGGATGATTGCTGCATGATGGAAAGAAGGTAGATCTTCTCCTGTGAAGCACTGTCAGAGTCTGACAACACTGGGAGAAAATACAGTTTTTAGCTGTTAGTGTCATTTGGTATCCAACATTGTACCCAACGTCTTCAATTCTGGCATCTGGCTGTTAATACCTGTATTCATGCTAGCGATATGTTCTTCTTTTTCTTTTTTTAAAGAAGAAAAAAAGAGAAGCAATTTACTAGGTAATCATACAAGGCCCTGGATGGACATGCAGCTCTATGCTGAACACATGGTGTGTTCTTGATATAGCACTGTGCATTGGTGGTGCAGTGGTTAGCCATGGTGCATTGTTGCCAAGTCTTGGGCTCTATCCCATTTCCATGTTTTACCTTTACCCCCCCTTGCCCATCAGAACAGTGTTAGACAGGGTAGTGGTTGAAATCTCCCATTTTTAAATGGGGCAAACCTTCATACATCAGTAGTCTTCGATGGGGTTTGTGTAAACGGATGACCAGACATTTCGAATATGTTGTCTTCAGCTATGTTGATTTCTTTTGCATTACTTTGGCAACCCTGGTATTATCACAATACCATTTATCTGAATGAAATAGAAAAGCATGGACACTTGCAATTTGATCACAACTTCATGCAATCAAATAAAAAACAAAACAAAACACTGTTTTAGTACCTGGCCACTAGCAGTGCTCTACGGGCTAACATTACAAACCTGTGCTCCTACCTTTCTAGTCTGCACTGGTATTAGAGAAGTGGTACCAAATACAGCAACTTTCAGTTGGAGTTTAGTTAAAATGTTGGCCATTTGATGCTTCAAAGGGGGAAATGCAACATTGAAATACGTCAAAATAGACACAATAGCACAAATCAGGAATAACAATGTAACGTTAACTATATAGCTTTCGAGCAAACTTGTAGCAATTGTTTTATGTTGTTTTTTTTTTTAAAAAGGACCCTAATACACTGAAACAACAGTTCTTGTGGCTTTTAGTTTGAAGTGTGCCTTTGAAAAAATGCCATTAGGTAGGCCATGTAGCCCTTAAAATTTCGCTTAATCCACTTTACCAACAAAGATCAGGACACAATAAGTGTGAATGTGCAAAACGGAGGAGTAGGACAAAAGGCAGATTTATGGTTGCATGTAGCCTTTCCACATTGCCTATGGACGTGGCCTATGCCTTTGTGAGTATTCATACATGTGCAGTGATGTGTCTGCGTTACTGGTGATGCTGGAAGTACTGATCCAGCTGACTGCTAGCTGTACTTTCCCCAGTGGGCAAATTGCTAGGAATGGACAGTTTCTGCAGCCCATTTATACAAACCGAGCTTGGACACAGGACATTACTTAGTTTTGACATGGTGATGTTTGTCACAGGGCTGCTTGTGAAGAGGCAAGCCTTCAGACATCAGCGCAATCAACTCTCTAGCCAGAGACACTTTGGCAGCGAAGAGAGGCTCTGGAGGAAGAGTATAACACAGGAAGAGGAGCAGTGTATTTAGTGAGGAAACTACTGGACACCATCCCCGATATTAGCATCACCATTAAGCACTGGAGGAGAAGCATGGGGATGCTACCAAGTAGACCAATCACAGTCGTTGCGGTCTGCGTCACTGTGACATGCAGTCGAACTTCTGGGAATGTGCGTGTCAGGCTACGGCTTATGCTATGACCTATAGCATGCTTCTATGCAGAATCAACGCTCAAAGCATAAGCGTAAATCAAGCTTAAGTGGTAGGGGCAAGGGGTATATATGGATGGGGCCTTGGAGTTTGGATGTTCACACACTAGCCCCATTCACACAGCCGTTTGCATGTGGGGTTCCTGCGCCAATTCTTCGCCTCCTCCTCTGTGTGAAAGTTTCAGATGCGGCGAGGGGGGAAATTTTGCTCTGGCGCTGATTCTCCTCTGGAGGTAGTATCAGAGACGCATTGTTTCTGAACCGCCCCAGTGTGAACAGATAAGCCGGCGGCGTGGAGCGAGGGCGTGTCGGTCAGACAGTCTGATAACTACACAGGTCCTTCACTCAACTAAATACAGAGAAATGTCCCACAAAGCAACGTTACATGACTGAACAACAGTAACGTAGTAACTGTAACTGTCTTTGGCAACTTATATGAGGAAAACAAATACCACAGCTGTACGTGGAGAAGTGTGTGTCCTCCTGTCTGTCCTTCCACCTGTCCTACCAACTCTTCGTCACATTTCTGTCAGAAAAACAGCGTCTGTCACCGGCGACAAACTCATGGAATGTTTGTGATGAACAAATGTTTGTGATCACCGTGACCGTCAGTCCTCCGACCGAGAAGTCAGTGAGCTTTCCTCCAGAAAACAGCCTCCATCCCCGGGAGTGAGTCAGACAGCGTCCTGTTTACTGATGGTGATTATGTAATTATGTCATTTATAGCGAAAAACATAACTTTGTCACTTTCCAGGATGTTTGGTGAGTCAGGATCTCAATCACTACACATTATAACAGCATCCATATGAGTAGAAACGGCCGGGTTTAGATTGACAGGGGAGACACCTGGGAAACACCGATGTCATCATCATGACGTGTATCGTCACGCCTCTTTAGGAGCCGCAGCTCCGGCTTTCTGTGTGAACTGACACTCCGGCTCGTCTGGCTGCTCGGCTCTGTGTGAATCACCATCGGCGGAGAATTTGCCATCCACCGATCCTGAGTTAATCCGGAGACGCTGTGTGAAAAGGGCTACTGTGAGTGGTTTCATTCCCAAAGTCTAAAGACCTGCAGGCTACATTGACTGGCGAGTTGGCCGTCTTATATGTACGTTGCAAGTTTGGCTTGTAAGACGTCAGTCCCGTCACCCTGAGCAGAACAAGCAGATATAGGTAATGGATGAGATGGCGAGATATGATGGTGGAATTTTCTGGATTTCTATAATACATTAACTGAAACAAATCCCTCAGTAGATGTAACCTAAGTGGGAAGAAGCAGGAAGGAGGGACAGCTTTAATTAAAACCCTACAGGCTTCAAATCAAGGCAAATGTGTGGATCCAGCCCATTCTTCTTAATCATCATCTTGTGTTGGCTGTCATTCCCATGTGACATATTGTAGATGACTGTAAGTAAGGTGAACATACTTACACACATACGCACAATCAAAGACAGCTGCTGCTGCTACAGACAGCCAGGCCAGGTGGCAGAAGGTGCCTAAGCAAAACACTGCCCAACTTTCATGCTCAACCATTTACATGATATAAATTCTTGGTTTTAAATGTCCCAAACAACAGACTTATGTTTCTTATAATATCTTGTAGATGATAGCAGACAAACTTACCTTCCTTACTGAGTGACATGGCCTCTGCAGCCTTTTTGCCATTCTTGCTGCAGTCGTCCACAACAGGCCCTGAAACATCACACATAAGAGGCATGTCCAATAAGCTCCTTGGAAGGTCAGATGTTTTCCCAAAGTTGTAAGTCAGGTTCATCAGCAAGACAAAGCCTGACCCGACTCAAAATCTGCACATAAACAGGCCCTTAAGCTGTGTTATATAAAAGGACTGATTTGCAGGTCAACTGCTTCTCCACTGACTGCTGCTGCTGGTCATTCTTTTCTAGTCATGTGTGTCATAGTTTGTTGACAACAATAAGATGCTAAATGTATTGTGTGGGTGAAGAGGACTGTATTTGATAGTTATGGTCAAAGTAGCAGTTGGAGGGATGCCAGACAATGAGTGAGCGCACATACTCTAAACTGGGAAGGGCATGAGCACTTTTAGGGCTTAAGTCAGATATGTGGATTTCCTGTCGCATACAGAAATGTTAACATCATTTAAATGGAGGCGGCGGCGCGGGCAATGAAAGGGGAACATTAAAATGAAGCGAAAAGGACACAGAGTAACGTTAGCAATATCGAAGGCTGGGCCAGCATTTACATGGTGGCAACAGCATCAGACTCCTCCTCCGTCACCGGTGTCTACTCTCAATCCTCCTGCTGCTAGCATTAGCATGCTACCGCTAACTGCCTCGTCGACAACGCTAGTCTGGCTGGCTAGCTAGCCTAGCTTTCCAAGACAAGAAGTTGCTCGCCCAACCATCCACACTAGCCTCCTTCCGCTCTGATGCCACCGCTGCCCGACTCGTTACACTGAAATGAAACGCGTCTCTTAAACACTGGCAGCTTGTTTCACGGCCACAGCCGTAAAGCACACACTATAGTGGCTATATATTAGTAACTATCACTTATTTTTTCTTGAAGACAGCATATGCAGTGAGACCTGGGAGAGAGCAACATGTTACCCACCCAGCACTAGGACCCGGCAGGGTCTTTGTTTGGGTAACACGGTTAGCACTGTTCTCCGTTTCCACGAAAATAAACCCCGGTGCTTTGGTTAAATGGCTTTGTAGCTGCCAGTGTTTTCGTCAGTATGCTTCCTTACCATCCGCCGCTGTCACACCGGCCCACTCGGTCCAGGCAGTCCAGCTTTGACCCACGAAATCATCGAGGCTAGGCACCCGCCGATCCAGAGCAGCCATTACTTTTACTGCGCGTTCACGCACCGCCATCATCACTGCGCGGCAAGCAACTTACGTCATATTTCGCGCTCTCGACAGGATAGGAACTTCCTGTGTGCGCGTTCTTGGGACACCCACAGCCAGACAGACAGACAGACAGACAGAGGACCAGAAAAGAAAGCCTCTAAATAATTCCATTTTTCCTTTCTAACCACTTAAAACATAAATAGCAATGGCCTCGGAGTGTTAAAGCACAAGGTTGTGAAATACAACCAGTGTTTTTGTCCTGGAATCCTACTTGGCCCCAGGTTTGCTGAGTGTCTTGATATTTTCTATATTATTTGATTGAACACAACTTTATTTATTTGTGTGAAAGTTGACTCTCATACATAACTTTTGGAGGCCTGTAAGGCCCCAGTGAAGCAGCTTGCTTTCCACTTCTGGTTCAGCATTTACAATTTGTAGGCTGGAGCCAAAGAATAATTGATTAATTGATTAGTTGTCAACTTTTAAACTAACCAATTATTGAGTGATATATAATTAATTTGGAAACACTGATCTACATTTTCACCATTTTGTGTTGAGGCTGCACTAGAATTGTGTCTCTAGATTTGAGTAAATTAAGGACTTTGCTCACAATCCTCAAAGCTGCATAGTTTTTTCCAAGTGATGTTCTGCTACAAAAACACATACTGTTAAATGGGAGAGTGTAGCAGGGAGAGCATTTTCTTAAATGGCGATCAGAAGTCACAGGTCCTGACACGTGAACACACCTTGCTCTTCCCTAATCCCTGTAAGTGGTTAAGACTCACACAGCTAGTCAGAGATGTGCTGCGACACATAACGATTTGCCATGAAGATGTGATGTAACTATACATCACAGGCACACTGTGTATGCCTCTGTGGTCTTGCATTATCAACAAGTAGCCTAAATCATCAAACTCAGGAAAAAACATGGGCCTCTGTCAGTGGGAACAAAATGTCACATTGATTTGAAAAAAAATTGTGATGCGTTTCCTAAACATGCTGATGAACAATACTGGATTTTGAGTTGGATTATATGATAACAGCTTGGATCAAATATGTTTGGATTCATCCCTCCAAGTGATCCCTGAGTTTCAACTAAATCATAGAGAAATGCAACCTACCATGTGATCAAATGTTCCCATTGTGTCCTGTCCTCTCAATTGTCTCAAAGGCAGTAGAACTACATCCATCACATACAACGGGAACAACTGTATGTCCCTGTGGTCAAGTTCAAAGATCAGTGACCATAACGCTGGCTTATATAGAAGACCACTGATGATGTCCACTGATGATTGCATATTTTGCTTGAGTAACATTAATACAATGCATACAGAAATGGAATCATCCAACTGATACTAATACATCGACTGAATTGGATAAAAAACAGTTGTATACAGTAAGTGGGAATGATTACATGTTCAATCTTGTTGGCGATGTGAAGGGAGCTGTACTTAAATATTGGTGTCATACTATCCAACAGCTTGTTTTTTAATTGCTGAAGAAGCAGTTCCAGAAGTCTGCAAAATTGTCCACACCTGCACAACCACTCAACTTTTCACGTCTATTCTAAAGTAACAGTCCTCTCTGCATAAATGCTTTTTGCGCTCAGCTGAGAGTTCAGCTGAAGTGTCCTTACAAAGGCACAGTTTTAGTGCTAAGTTCCCTCATTGTGTTTTCCTGGACAGTGTCTTCTTGCTGAGCTGAAGTGGAGAGATAGTTACACAGTACAAACACTGCCCCCTTCAGATGTCTATGGAGTTGATCATACTGTGATAATTGCAATGGCCAGAGTCTTAGTAGAGGAGTAAGTACATTTCCAATTAAGACCAAGGAGTCCTCGCTGTCATCAACTTTCCTTCGGTTCATTCTGCATCACAAGAAGCTTTGTGGAACAGTCAAATCATGCAGTCCATGCAAGTCCAGGCAAGGTCGATTGCCTGTTGTCATTAAAGCAAAGGGGGGACAAACCAAATACCACGATATTCTGACATTCAGGGACAGTTTTGAGGGATTCAACTTTGACTCATATTGTTAAGCTTATTATACCGTTTGTAATGGGGGGAAATTATTTATTTTAAAACAAATGCAAAATAGAAATTATTTTTGAATAGTGGCCTCACATTACTTACTGTACCAACTCATGACCTGTGTGTTATGCAAGTCTGATGTTGCATATTTCTAACAAAGGCATGTCCCACTGTGGTATCAAGCAAATGTTTCAGTTCATTCTAAGATACTTAATAAGAAGAGAATGATCCTCATTAGCTGTCACCAGCTGATATAAGGATACAGGCTTCTATATATTTTATCATGCAAAAAACTGGATACTCCCATTTAATGACTCCGTCTGAGAAGGAAAAGTCACGTCAGGATTGAACTGTTGCTTCTGCCTCTGACCCACTGCTGCTGTGACAAAATAATTTCCCAGTCTGGGATCAATAAAGTAATTCTATTCTATTAATTCTATTCTATTCTTTTTAAGGGGCTGTGGCACTGTTACGTTTGTAGCACATTGATGATGGCATCTGATTCTAAACAGCCCTTCTCTGATGGCCTCCATGTTTGTTGATGGTGGTGAGGGAGGGGAAGAAGAGCTGGGATGAAACTGCCATTGAAGGATGACACTGGCACCTCTTTTATGCTAACCAGTGACCCAACAAACAGTTGGATGATTTTATTTACCTGTTCACACATCTGTCTGAATATTAACTGATTTATAGTCAAAACAGGAAAAGTCATTCCTATTGTATAGAACTGCAGAATTTCTGAAACTGGCACCATCCAGTGTTAGTGTCTTTGGCAGACTAATAATAAAGATTCTAAAATGGCATGCATAAAATTCTGCACAGTGGCTTTTAAATTCTGTAAACCATTAGGATTGTTGATAAATAAGTATCATACACTCATGTAATAAAGAAAGGAGACAGAATCCAGCAGTTGCAGCTCTCATGTTTGACACATGCACAAACAAGGCATAAAATACATAAAGTCTCATTCCATAAACATCCACATGTCACTGTGCTCTAATTAAACTAAGATTTAGCTTTTAAAATTGATAAAGCATCTTGTTTGATATGTGTCTCATTTCAATATGATGTGGAAAATATATTACTTTACTTATTGTGACTCAAACAGCCCCTCATTTATTCCCCACAGAAATGATTTTTAATGAAATTAAACAGCTGCCCACACGGCCCAATAACTCAAATCAAATCAACAGTTACTTCATAAAGATCATTAGATCTCTCTTAGTGCAATGCAAATATTCAAATTGTTGACAAATTATCATCAGCAGAGAACAATTGAAGTTCAACACAAAACCTTGTAATGCATGGCACTGGCTGTAAAGTTGGATTAGGAGCAGAGCCCTGGGCAGGAGTCATAAAGACATACAGCAGGATTACATCACTTTGGCAACTGCATTTTGCCACGTTCGTTACTTGAACTATTGATCATCACAAGATTAAGCCTAAGGCTACTCAGTGGTACAGAAATTCAACAGCAAATGTGAGGTTACAAAAAAAAAAAAAAAATCAAAGAGAAGCTGCACACTGACGCGTTTCCATAAGGAAATACAAACAGAAACCCAACATTGTTTTAAAAATATGCAATGGACCAATTAATGTAGATAAAAATACATATCAACCGTTTATAAATAATGTCACTGCATGCCACCTTATGCAAAGATAGGTCAGACAAGGATGAGTCTTAGTGTTATTGATTAGTGTGAATGTAACATTCTGATCAAAAAGGAACAAAACATGGTTTGGCCTTATGTCTGTCACTTCCACTGAACTCGTGTACAAGAGCTACTGGAGTAAACATGTAGAGAGCCCGCCTTGTTCTGGATACAGGCTGAAAACAAACAAAACTGGCTGACAAACACCACTCATAATGATGATTTGAATATTAAAGTCTCTGCTTACCCACCTAAAGTATACAGAAGTCTAATAGATTGTAGTGTCATTTACAGTGTTACTTACAGTATGTATTCTTTTTGCCATCAACAGTCAACATCAACAGTCAGCGCAAGAAATCAATGTGTGTTGAAACATGCGTGAAGTACATTTCAGTGTGTGTCAGTAGATTTGAATATTGATGCAGGAATGACATGGCTGAATCTAATCATTAGATGGTCATGTGCCTCAGAGGCAGAGATCGGATCAGATCAGAAAAGGAGAGGGGTTTCTATAGGCACGTCTGTTTATACAACAGGGCTCTGGAATCAGCTGCTGCTTCAACTGGAGGAAGAGGAGCACTCAGTATAGTTTAACCTTCGGGCTAATCTATTGAAATTTAAATTACTGACATAGTTAGGATTACACTATGTGGAATATGTATTGTAGCACTTCCTCTTACAGTTTACATAATGGAAACTGAACAGGCCCTTACTGGACAGAGAGAACTGCAGGTGTGCATTTGCTTGCATCTAACAAGTTTGCTTTTGAGGCCCTGTTCAGACCTCCTATCAACATGTTTCGTGAGTGATCCGATATAAAGTGGACAGCTTTAAGTGCACGTGTGATCAGCCGCAAGACGCTGTGAGGAGTTTTCGAGATCCTATCACTCAAACCACTTTAGGGAGGTGTTCTGTGCCACATGTGTTTTATCATTGTGTATGCACATGATTCAAACCTTCTTGTAAATTCAGCATTAAATCAGAACATGAAGTTGTTTGCTTCCTTGGAAAAAAAGTGTCAGTTTGTGGCAGCATGTCTGTACCAGCCTGACTGCTTCTGTGTCTACAGTGCTAAAGTCTCACCTGCCAACATTTAGCAGCTGTTTGTAAATGGTGAAATCAGTGTGTTCACTCCATTTACTAAAGAAGACAACCTTTTATTGACCCTAAACATGTAAGAATACAGTTAACAGTATCAAATATAGGCTACCTTCTCACCTGTGGAGAAAGTCCACAGACTCCAGTCAAGAAATTGCTCAAATTTGTGAGTTGCTTGTTGTTAGATGAAAAATTCATAAACCTTGTGAAACACTGTGTAACTATTTGGGGGGCCTTCTTGTAAATGCAGCAAATGTTAAACATGACATTTCTCTTTGTCTATAGGATATTTCTTTCTATGTGTAAAAGAATATTATGTCTGTTTGTTCCTTTGATGTACATGTAAATGTGCATCTTGAGAGGGGAAGTGAGATCACATCACTCAAGGCACATGTCAAAACGCATTTTAATGACAGACAGACTTTACCACTTGTGATCGGATCATTCAGGACGGATGGTGATACCAGGTCTGAACTCCCTCTGAATGTTATTTCTAATGGCCACACTGGCTTTTACTGGATGCGAGAGCTGTTTGATTTCAACTAATGTGAATCTGTTGCCTTTTTAGAGACTCTTGTGTCTTACATCACAATTTCATCACATCCAGGGGGCACAATGTGGAAGCAAATGCACTGCGGGCTTGTTCTGAACACAGTTTTAGGTAATTACATTCACAGTATCTCTTGTCGTATGTAGTGTTTATGCATTTTAGTGTGTATTTGCACCTAGTCTGTAAGGCACGCAGGCAGGAATTGGGAGTCGACAGGTTTTGACAAAATTAAGGAACATATAGTGCTGCTTGGTCACTGGGTTCATTTCTGTGAAATGGGGGGGGGGGGCTGGTTA
>OMLP01045512.1:0-24655 GCA_900302685.1 Spondyliosoma cantharus
CAATCCAGAGTGTATGTTTGTAAGTATCTATCTTAATAACTTAACTGTTTGTATAACTTAATGCTGCTTTGAGCATTATGTCACGCTAGTTTTTCAGCCACGTAATTTCACTCGTCTTTGACCACAATAACAGCAGACAGCACATATGTAAAACCACGGTTTATTAGCAAATAGATAAACAATAAGATAACACTAAAAAATCGCGGAGGTTCTTCCAAATTTTGCAGCATATGGCCTCCTCCTTTGCAACCTTCTGGCATCTCTGTGTTCCTTCATTGAACGATCGTACAGATACCTGTACCTGAACTCGAACTCATCTTGCTGTTTCCGGTTTGTCGCGCGCCGCTGAAAAAAAAAGAGTGGTGCGTGACCTGGCGCGACCGGCCCGAAATCCTGGCGCGCCAGCGAGATCTACGTCATTTTGACGTCACGTTGTCGCGCGACAGGTCGAGCGCGGCGAGTATACTGGAGCCTTAATGCTGGAAACATACACTCACAGAGAGGTACACTACTTGCATGCACACACATTCATCAGGAGCTTGCGAAGACATTTTCACAAATCTGAGTGGTTTGACATTTCCGATGGATCTTCAAATTGCAATGCCCGAGTTATCACATTGTGACACATACACACACTGTGGTCAGCCTACACACAATCTATTTCTATTCACATGCAGGAGGAGATCACACAGGGCCGCAAAGGACAAGACGCGACTGACTGGCAAACAGATGCTTGCCACTGTGGAAACCGCTGACACAGCCAAATATAATCGTGGAAGAACTGACAGACATTCACCCCCGAAATGTCCCATAGATAGAAGCAGCAGGGAAATTACAAGGTCTGAAATGAGGGGCAGATACAGGATGCGAGCGCAGGACAGGACAGGAGAGAAGAGGAGCTGGAAGTTTGACATTGTGGAGACCACACTTGGAAAAAGCAGTGCCGCATGACGGGCAGAGTAAGCAAACAAAAGCAAAGTGAAAGACGGGGAAGCTGACATATTCCTATGGTAACCTCCTCATCAGTTTGACGTTTGACTGTTTGGTACGCATGACTAGAAACAGTGCATCCACTTTCTCAGTCAGCTACATCCAACCTTTAAAGAAAAGGAGTCTCCCATGGGTAACTCTGTGGCACACTGCGTTGAGAAAAGAATAAGTAATGATGAGTGATGCCGGTGTATTTGAGCCAGTGCAGACCAGCCTGCGGGTCAACCTGGAACACTTGCAACAGCTTCAAGGGGCCTCCAGCAAAATAGAAATAATAAAGGTGCTGCGTTGACTACTTTGCATTGGGAAAATCAAATATTTATTTAGAAGTGAAAACTTAGAAACCAGGGAACATCTCTGATCCTTCACTTCGGTGCCGTCAGAGTTGGACACAGTGTTGGGCTGCTTCCCTGGCACACATATCATCGTGCTCCTGCAGCTGTTTATCTTCCAATTCTTACGGAATCACCTCCCAGACAGTACTGACAACAGCAATGCTTGTAACATCCCATAACTCTTTCAACATATCTCGACATGTGAGTAGAGACTAGGGCTGTTTGTCCCATTTTCATTCATGCTGACTATCTGCCTACCACTGCCAGCCATGAGTCTCATGTTCTACCTGTAACTCTAACGTTATAATGCCTTTGTCTGTGTGTCCTGTCTACACCATTCAGACAAAATCAGACAAAATCAGGCAGTAATTAGCCTCAGGGTTGTGTGTCGGTGTGGGACTGTCACTCCATGGCCCGTCTGAGTAATGTAGTGTTTTAAACACTCGCTGATCCAGACGGCCTTCAAACAACAAAGCTATGCTATGCTACTAGCATGCTAGTGATTGTTCGTCCATTTCGACAGAGTAAAAGATAGAAGTCAACAGGCAGGATGCAAGGCATATTTTTACAGTGGGTTTTAAAATGGTCCATAAGAGCTAACTACGTGATTAAGTGGAGCTTAACAGTGCACACTAAGTGTCCCCTGTTGCATTTAACAATTTTGCTAGCATGACCGTGACTGTCCCACCCAACTCTGCCTCTGATCCTTGGGTCATGCCTTTGCTTGGTAGGATTCTCTATACTCCATTATATTTTTGGTCATTCATGCTGTGAGACCTGATCACAGACTTATATGATTGGCCACCACAACTTGACTCTTTTTCACCGCAGCCGGCTGGGTTTTTTTTGTTCAGCACCACCCTGTCCGCACCACTGCAGCTAAAACACACTGACCCTGATTCAAATTAATGGAAGGACTGACTTCTTGCTGCAATGCCTGATTCTGTCTGAATGGGCCCTAAGAGCTGACAGCAGTGCTAGCGGCTCCGTGAGGCTGTACCTGGGCAAAGTGGGTTTTTTAGTTATGAAGTGATGATCTCTAAATTCAATGATAATAGAAACATGACACCCGGTTGGACACGCTAATTTTTCCCCTTTTCCAACACAATGCTATAACGTGCATTGATGTTCTGGACCTTGGTGCTGGATAGTCGTCCATCCATCTCCGTTCTAGCAGAACTTGAACAACCTTCGTTTGGTGTTAAGTTTGAATGAGAGACCAAAGTAATGTGGTTTCTACTGTTGCCTGTTTTTCAGCGCATTTGTGACTTTGAACACCTAAGAAACAAAGAACTACCAAACAAAGAAAATGAATATTTGTGCTAATAATGATGTAGCAATTGCATTAACATAACATGCAGATGTACAAAGTCATGATAAAGGATTTTGAGGGCCACCATGAAATTAAGCATTTTTGAGCTTGTCCTCATCAGAAAAGCTACCATATAGGTAGAAAATGAAATCAGCTTGTTACGACCCATTTTGACACTTTGTTTTTAGGCAATGGCCTTGGCTGGCTGAAGTAGTTTAGTGTATCGGAGTATATAACATCTTGCTAGTCACTGACGGGTGCGCTGTCTTGAGTGAGTGAGAACGGAACATGCAGCTCCAAAAATAAATAATCAATATGTGGTGGCCAATGTTGAAATTGTGGCAGACCGCCACAAATAAATGAATGTGTGGGAAACACTGGCCGTTTTTTTGCCTTACTCAGCTCTTTCTGAAAACGGAAGAAGGTGTTTCCACTCTTGGCGTCGTCTTGTAATCCTCCAAAGCAGCTTATTATGACCCATCTTGACCTTTGTTTTTAGGCAATGGCCTCGGCTGGCTGAAGCAGTTTTTGCAAGTTCAAAGAAGAAGGTGAGGAGTAGTAGTATAAAAAGAGTGAAGTCTGTATAGGGAAGAGGTCGAGGACAGTCGGGTTAAACAATCACAGCAATTTCACTCAAGAGAGCCCAGCTTGTGTCCAGTGTGAAACCAGAGGAAGCGACTGAAGCGTACTTATCATATATGTAATGTAATGTAAGTCACTTTAGTAGTGTAAGTAGTTCTTACCTTAACGTAAACTGTTTGGAGATTGCAATACATTGATTTTGGGAGACACTGACCACTGACTTATCTGCCTGTGTACTGTAGGTACACTGTATATTTCGCAGTCCTCTAGTTTGATACCTCAACCTTGTCAAAGGGTCTTTTGCTCTGGTCCCTCTCATTGCGTGTTCCCAGGACAGAAGGCTTGGGGTCTTGATCTCATCTTAGTGCGGTCTCTAAATCTTACAATCTATTTCCATCTCTGTCCAGAAAAACCCAACTGCATATATTTCCAGCTGCAACCAGATATGTTGTATTGCTTTTGGGAGACAAACAACAGACCAGCCTGACCGGCCCTGGTAACTCGACAACCCAAGTGGGAGAGAGACATTATGAGGAAGGCGGAGAGAGAGGGAGCGACTGCTGAGGGCCTCAGACACTTTGGTTAGCGTGCCGTAAATATGCACATCGTCTGTCAACACGGTGGCACGGTGGAACAGGCTGTGGCGAGCTGGGGTGTAACACTGTTCAGATTTAACAACATCTGTAGCCACCAACAACAATACAAGCATTTTAACAGGGAGGAAAAAAAGAAGCGTCCATGCTGAGAGAAACACATCGACGGAAGAGAGGACTGACCGAAAAAAAAACGGCCACATAAGAAAATGCCTCCCAGCCCACAAGTCCTTCAACTGGCCAGTCCTAATGTTGCATGTCTCAGTGTGGCTCGGCACATGCAAACATGGGCCGGAGCAGCTCATGCAACAACTCAGGGACCTTCGCAAAGAACTTGCGGATGCAGTGTGGCTGTTTCCTCGCTAACTCTACATCACACTGTGCAGATGACAGTGCAATTATCCTCCAAAGTACAGTGTGGGAAATTTCCCAGCAACCTCAAATCACAGACACTTAGGCCAAGTACAGGACCACCAAAATTGCATCTTACATCTTAATGACAAGCAGACACTGTAATGAGCCAATGAGGTATAATATCATCATAAGGGTGTCTATTCTCATGAAAAGGTTTGTTCCACTATGTGACATCTGCTGGAACAAGGGGGAAGCTGTTTCAAAGGTACTGAAAGCACGATTTAAAAAATTCATTACAGAAAGGAAATTAAGTTTAGTCTCGCACCGCCGTCATCCAATAATGGGCTCCAAAGAATTCACTCAGCCCTGCGATTTCCATCTTCCCAGCATGCTTTAGTACTTCTCTACATGCTTAACAGTGGTAGAGGAGAGAGAGACATTTTTACAGCCTCACTATATTCAGCTTTCACCATTTATTTTTTTTTCAGGATGGGAGAACACCTCGATCCCATCTGGCGCAGGTTGCAGATGTGGCCCCTAAAAAACAAAACCAACTTTGTGTTTCTTACAATGAGTGAAAAAGCAATGACACAGTTTCATGTAATCAAGGTTTTGTTTGTTTGTTTTCTCTAATCTAATCTTAAAATACAAAAGCTCAAACAGGCTTCTGTTAAACAATACAGAACAGAAGGTTTTGTCTGTCTGCCCCCTGGTGATTTGGAGAATACTGCAAAAGATAACGAATAAACGCCTCTGTGTGTACTCCGGCTTGTTCCCCTCTCAGGCACAAACAAAGCTCCTCCAGATGTGTTTCCATCGACGGAATTTGAAGTATTGCATTAAAAAAGGTTGATGGAAATAACTCAACTTCTCATTAGGTTTACACTTGCTTAGGTGGCAGTGTTTCCCACATGCGCACTCGAGACTTCCGCCGATCGAGTTGGCTAACTTCGGGTTTAGTGAGCTTGGATGGGAATAAAATGTAATCGGGCGGCTCTTCTAGACTCTCCAAATTGTATTGGACCGAATTGCTCAGATTCTGACAGTAAAGCAAGTCATTTCACAGAGGTTGTGAGGCTTTTATGACCGTTTTGAAAACGCGTCTTTAGCTTGTGGGAAAAAGTCCCCAGTGCATCACATGAGGATGTAATTACACAGCTTGGCCACAACAAAAACTGGCTTCAAGGTCTGGCGCTCTTTGTTGGGGTTTGATCTCAACGATGAGGCCACTGTATCGGAGTATATAACATCCTGCTAGTCACTGACGGGTGCGCTGTCTTGAGCGAGTGAGAACGGAACACGCAGCTCCAAAAATAAATAATCAATATGTGGCGGCCAATGTTGATATTGTGGCAGGCTGCCACAAATAAATGAATGTGTGGGAAACACTGGGTGTTTTTTGCCTTACTCAGTTCTTTCTGCCCCGAGAAGAAAACAGCAGGTGTTTCCACTCTTGGTGGGGACGGACTGAAAAAGACTTATGATCCAAATTTGTTGACCGATCGGACCTGACGCCAATAAATACCAGGGACTGCTGTAGAATCACGTGATCAGGGAATGAATACTGATTGCTATAAGATGGTGTTAGTGGGTGTTTTATTCATTGTGAAAAGAAAAGGCTAAACGAGGCTTAAATAAATATCCTTACGTGCCCAAGTGTCACTGTTTGTAGAGCTAATACGAATGGTAAAAAAAATGCCATGAACCATTTGTTAACACACAATTGAGTAGCACAGACATTCGTAAGAAAGGTTATTAAGGCAATGTTTGACTTTGACTTTGACCAGGAAAGCTGGCCTGAGCTGTTAGAGGCCTTACTATGCTCGGCGGAGTGTGAATATGTGTGTAATGAGTTGGCTGTGGTCTTCAGCTGTGTGTCTGTCACTGCATTCCAGCAACCTATCCAGGTGTTCGCAAGCCAGAATGGAGATGGCTGCTGTAGGACCACCTGTTCGCAACAATCGGGATGACACACGCTTGCTTTAACAACACGAGCCACTGAAGTGTGCGCGACCTGTCGCTTCAACGAGACAGAAGCCATCTTGAACACATTAAAGCATAACGCTGCCTTCAGTGGTGTCAGAAATGTTGGAATTTTAAGGTAGATGACCCAGGAAATTCGATGCATACAGAAAACATAATCTAACAGACTTGATGTAAAGCAGCTCAGAACAATTTCTAATTAGTTCTCAACTCAAACATTGTTCAAAAATATATGCAGGCCATATTTATTACAAGCCATACATAAACCATCCATAATTTTATCTTGCTCAGGCCTGTTTTTGTTTTGCATTCTGTGCATTTGTCCTCATTTCTTCTTGTTTTGCGCTTTGTTTTTTTATTTTCTTCACATGCGTTGTTCTTTTTTTGTGTTGTTATTATCGCTAGGATGTGATGAAAGCATGACGTTATTTGTAACCCAAAGACAACATTTCATTCAGTTCCATCTTTGCAGATGAAACGCTGCCTAACACAGTCTGACATATTTCATGAGAGCCTGCAAACGATCCTGTAATGTCAGACTGGGTTGGTGCCAGCAGCGAGCCTTGAGCAGCATCGCGGACATCGTGCATCCTTTCTTGTTTGTGCATCTCAGTGTCCTGTTGTTTACGTGTGACCCGACCACAACATGTAGAACCTCTGTAATACAAGAAGACGCAGGAAATGAAATATCCTTTGTGTAAAATTCCGTGGAGACTGTGGCAATTGCAGAACAATAAAAACAAAAGTTGTAATTGCATATACTGTGACCAAATGTGTGGGTGGTTTCAAGCCAAGATTCAGTCGAGGCATTTGTACTTATTTATGGCTCTGAAGCAATTCAGATTCCTCAGTCTGTCGGTTCTGACCAGTGATTATCCTGAAGACCACCGGAACTGAGACCATGCAGTCTTTCTTTTCTTTTTCTTTTTTTTCTTTACACTTCTAGACTTTTGCGCCCCAGGGCAAATCCTCCATGTCTGCCGCCTCGAATGCAGACACACCTTTTTCTATCTGTATTGTGAGAAAAAGAAGTGTGATGGTGGGAGAAATGTCTGTTTTGTTTTTCTCTCCGTATTTTCAGCAATATATGCATGAATCTATAATATTACAAAAACTAAACATTCCAAACTAAATCACTTCCTCCCTAACCATAATTTGTTAATTCACAAAAAACAAGGTCTTTGTAAGTGCAGATTGGTTGCCATTGTATATCTGCTACAACTGTGATTTGTGACTGCATAAAAACATTTCAATATGATGTGCAGGCAATTAGCAGTTATATCTATCAACCTGTCTATCTTTACCAGGAAAAAAAAAAGTCCATAAACTGTATATATTCTGTCCAGAATTTGAAAACCAGATCAACTTTGCAAAAGTCTGTGCTGAAATCATTTGTGCATTTGTGTCGAGCTAAGGAATGTAAGTGTTACATGTTCTGATTCAAGAGCTCCTGCTTCTGGACTTCTGGCCCAAATCATTTCCTTGTCATAGCACCACCATCTGGCCAATGTGTATACATTTTGTTGCCAGTAAAGTGGGGGAGATTGGAAAGCCATACAGATTGGACTGATATCAAAGTTAATGTGTATCAAACATATTTTGATGTACAATCTTAATCTTAAAGGTGCACTATGCAGTTGTGCAGAAGAACCAGAAGGGAAATATATTCATCTTCATCTTCATTTTTATGCCTGACATTAAAGGATAAGACAATTTCATCCTGTTTTACTTTGTTTATAGTGGTGGACCCTGCCACCTGTCGAGCTTCAAACAGTGTTATGGGGACCTTATTTTTACTCTGAGAACAGCTTGTTGATTCAGTTATGGAAAATATAAATATTTCTGAATTTGTATAATTACCTCATTCATATTGTCAATATTAAAATTGTGAGATTGAATTTCTTCTCCAAGAAACAACAGCTGTCGGATAAATGTGGTGAAGTAAAAAGTTAAGTACTTCACTAGGAGTTGTTGAGTTACTTTCCGGCACACTCTTTCGCCACCAACAATAGCAGACAAGAAGAAACAACAAGTATTTCCTCTTCTTTTTTTTTAAACAAGCAGCCGAAAAAGCCACGTGCCTGTTGGGCATTGTTTCCACTTCATTCCACCACTGCGATAAAAGTGCTCCAGCGTTCGACCTCGTCGGCTCGCAAAAAGTTTCAAAGTACAGATTTACGAGCGGCACCTGAAGGCAGCAGCAGTCTCGCCGCTGCCAGGAGGAGAATCTCTTTTTCTTCTCTTTTATCTGCGCGTGGTAAATGATGCTGCGCGCTGATTGGCTGCGGACCGCTGACTTGTGCTCCATCCTGCTGGCGGACTCTCA
The DNA here is from genome assembly GCA_900302685.1 of Spondyliosoma cantharus. Classification (NCBI taxonomy): domain Eukaryota; kingdom Metazoa; phylum Chordata; class Actinopteri; order Spariformes; family Sparidae; genus Spondyliosoma; species Spondyliosoma cantharus. The sequence continues at coordinate 8,476 of OMLP01045512.1, forward strand.
GAGCCGGGCTGAGTGCTCAGTCAGCGCTCCTCCCGGTGATCCCCGACACCGCTACCTGCCGCTGCTCCTCACACAAACACGCACACACACATACACACACACATGCACACACACTCACACATACACACTCACACACACACACATACACACACTCACACTCATGAGTGCGCGCTGCGTCTGTGCGCACCGCCGGCTTCTGCAAACCTGCAACTGACTTCACCTGAGCGAACAAACCGGGGGACCTGACGACCAAACAATGCGCGCACACTGCATTATGCGGTATCGCAGGTTATTACTACTTTTGCGCTCTTTCAGGAGGTAACGGGGGAGGTGTACGCGCGCGTGCCATCATCATGGATTGCCTTTTTCTTCTGATATGGACTTTACCCATCCCGCTGGTCGGCTGCACCTCACTCAAGCTCCTGTCCACTTTACTATCCTGGAACATTCTCAAGGCATGTGCGCTTTATCAATCATGTATGGCGCCCTTCAGTCAAACACACGCACCGGCTTAGTTTGGGACCAAAACAAACACACGTTTGTCTCTTTTCGCCATGATTTGTGCCAACAGCCACCGCCGCGGTCACTGATTGTGGTGAAAAGTAAATCAAGTGATTGTCATCCCGAATTAAACTCAAGTGCAACACATGTTTCAGCAGAGGAGCTCCGTTCATCACCTGCAGTGCTCCGACCTGTTGCTACCTGTCCATTTATGATTGTATTTTTTTTGTTTTGTTTTGCAGACGCTGCACATTTACTGCTCACACACCTCCCACAGTGTGTCGGCCAGCTATTCTTCCAGCACCAGCCACGGATTAAATCTCGGTGAGTACTTGTCCTCTGACATGTATGGATTTCTTCCAGCGGGCATGAGTCCACGCTTTAGAAAAGAATGTGAATAAAATAACATAGATGGCAGTGATGGGTTCACCTGCTGGACCGCTGAATGAAACAATCAGGAATTTTAGTTTTAATGTGCTGCTGGAGGCATGACCGGTGAGTGCAGTCAGATCACACTCTGGGATTCCCTCTTGGCCGCTTTGACCCACAGAAACTGAGGGATCCCTCCTGGTTCTCCCAGCTGTCCCACTTTTTGATTGTTGGTGCCAAACATACGGAAAGTCAGAACCTTTAACAAGGCTGCAAGAGAGGGAAAACAATGAGAAAACTTTACTATGGAGCCTGTACATAGCGGAGCACCATGGCAACCGCATGCAATCGGGACATCGTGATAGTTACAAACTCTGGTTCTGCAGCTGTGACCCATATCTGACACGCATGGAAGTATGATGTTGGCGCTACGGCTTCTGTTCAAAGCCATCTGTGATCCATATGAAGCGCTGAGCTTGGAACCTTTCAGAGAAACCTGTTCACATGCTGGCGATGGATCTTGATGTTGCTTCTGGGTGCGCTTCTTTGATTTTCTGACTAAATGTGACGCCATGGTGAGGTATGTTGATCGCATCTATGATGCGGTTCGGCGTCAGATTTTGTCTTTAGGTAACTAACGTGTCTAAAGTGACTGACATGCTGGAAGGTATAGTTTCTTTTAAAAGCTGTGCGTAGCTTTACATTGATAAAAGCAGAATGCAAAGCAAGCAGTTCTCTCGACTGAGACAAGAGCTGAATCCCCTTCGTTCTTGGCCAAAATATATTCTGGAAAATGTTGTAAATAGCTAACAGAAGCAGAAGGAGATGAAGCAGGATGTGTGTAAGCCAGAGAACAGAGATAAATCACAAAATACTCCTGGAGCAGAGGTATCTGAGTATTTGGTGTCAACGTTCCTCTCCGTCCCTCTTCTCCTCAGACTACGCGTTCGTGACCCCGGTGGAGGTGGACTCCGAGGGAGCGTACCTGACGCACGACGTGACCCGGCAAAGCCGCCGCAGCAGGAGGTCCCTCTCTTCCTCTCGCCACTACTGGATCTCGGCTTTCGGGCAGGACATGCACCTGGACCTGCACCCGTCCTCTGTGGTCGGCCCAGGGTTCACCGTGCAGACGCTTGGCTCGGACGGCATCGCCACAGCGATGGCCGACGAAGGGTTCCACGACTGCCTGTATCAGGGATTTATCCGTAACCTGTCGGCCTCCTCTGCAGCCATATCAACGTGCTCTGGACTTGTAAGTGTTCGCCAGTAACTTCTTCGTTCGTGAGTCATTGCAGGCTTTTGTTATGTTGATGACACGGGTTATCTCCTTGAGTGGATTATATGGTGTATTGATGGTTGAGAAAATGTGCCTTCCCCTGGGTTGATTTAACATTTCCAAACCAGATCTCAAACATGCTAACAGGAATGGTTTTCATTTTCTGAAAAGTTCGAGGACATTTTGGAAATCAAAAGCTTCTCACCCACACCCAGCAGCTTTGGTACTCCGCCCCTACCTCGAGCTCCATGCCTTTATGACCGAACAAGCCCTCTGTCCCGCGATGACCCCGAACGTTGTGATGCATCATTGTCTGCACGATTCAGACCTCGCTTACTCTGCGCCTGAACTGTAGCGTTACGTCATTGCCCATGAGTGCAAGCGTCGGTTCCTTGTCCTTTGTCAGGCGCTTTCTTTGAACATTAGGAGGAGTGGAGAAGAGAGGGCGAAAGGATAGGAGGGAGGGAGCGAGCGAGGAGAGAAAGGTTACACTGCTGACAGTCGAACACATGAAGGAAGGTCATATTTCAGGGGTTATTGTAATGCCAGCACACACGACAGACACACCCGACACATCGATCAGAGAGGACTGGATTGACTTTTTTGTGTGCGTTTGTCACGTGGCATGGCTTTGGATTTGGGGGAAGAGATTTTGTTCCCTTGTTGCAGGCAGGGCATCCGCGGAGAAGCAAACACCCACGCTGGCTTTAGAAGTGTCATCGTGAGGAGTTGAGCTGGCCCACAAGTCCAGCTGTTCACACCGACACCGATTGAACGATTGCCTACAAGCGGAGGGCTGCCGGCGTTGCCTTGTGGAAACACGTCTACATCACGCTTTCCGCGTCAGTCTTTGTATATGTGTCCAGGCTGAGCTTCTGTCACCGCTGTTTCCAGCTTTCCTCAGTCACTGCTCCCACCTACACGAGCATTAGGCTCAACATTAAATGTATTTGATTGCCGTTCTTTCAGAAAGTGGGAGGAGACGCTCGATGCCAACTTTGGGGTTGTGCGTTTATCATGGAGCTGGAGTCAGGACAGGTCTAGCCTAGCTTTTGCCCCATTAGCAGCCAAACCAAAGCACTCTATGTACGTATGTCGTTCAGCGATTCAGGCACAGTCAAAGCAGAAATCAAGTATTAGTATCTCGCGGTGTGATTTTAATGTTGTCTTATTATGTAAGATAAGAAAATATCTTGAAACTGTCTGCTGTGTAACAGACAAATAAATGTTAACTTTTCTCCTTAAGGTTTGCAAAAAGGTTTGATATCTGACATAAGCAGTGCTAAAGCAGGTCACGGGGGCTAGCTTAGCTTGAAAGTAGGGAAAAATGGAAAAGAAATTGGGTGGAGAAATATCAAGTGTAATTAAAAAATATTGCCGGCACCTCTATTCTACAGCACATTGTACCCAGTTTAGAGATGTAGAAAAGGATTGATTAAAATTATAATAAATTCATATTTCTGTTCATTCGTGAGCTTTAAAGTTTGTTGTTTTTCCAGTTTCAGCAGCTTTTTTATTCGCGTCTTTGTGCTGAGAAAGCTAAACTAGTCAAGGCATGTGACTTGACTTTATTTTTTTATGCAAAACCATGTAACAGAATTGATGACATCAGTGATGCTGAGTTTGGGTTTTAGATGAGGACTTTGATTGATTTGTGTGAACTCTTCACAGCAAGGTACAGATAGTTTCCCTTAAACCGCATGCAGTCTGTAATTACGAGATCATCTGCTTTCTTTTGTGGTTTATGAGGTACCTGCACCCTTTGGCCCACCAGCACACATTGCATTCCTTGACACATCCCACACCAGCCCGGGCCAGATGGACACACTACACCTCCATAAAAACCATACCTCCATTTATCATCCGGCCTTCATAGCTCCTCTTGCCTCCTCCTCCTGCGCTTACCCTGCTCTTTTGTCCTCTGTTTGCCCTGCCTCTACATCTCCTCTTATTTGCAGCAATTAAAGCCAGGGTGAAGTTTGAGCCGCCCGGCTGGCACTGCTAATCTTCGTATTGTCCCTTTCATTAGGCTAGCTCCCACTCACAATGCGACACCACTGACCCGTTCTCTTAAAAGCGCTCCGAGAACACAATGTGATCGGGTCGTGATTGCATTTGAATGGGCCGGGATGAAGACTTTGATCTATTTTTACTCCTCCGGAGCTGCTTTTTTTTTTTTTTTTTCATCTTCCACTGAGTGTGACCTTAGAGCCAGCACTGCCTGGATGTTCACTCGGCCTGTTAAATGGACTATGGATAAGCAACATTGTTAGAAAACTAGGAGGTTAATGAATAAAGTGAGACAAAATGACAAGTGCATCAAAAGGGAATCCCGGTCTTCCCTCGTCTTGTCTCTTCCTCTTAGTGCATCAGCCTGTGTGTGTGCGCTGTTAGTCTGCTGTGAGGCTGAGAACAACGGGAGCAGTTGACCCCTGCTTTCCATCCAGGCCTCCACCTGAAATATTTGGATTTAGTACAAACGAGGAACGAGCCACTCGGCGGTGCAGTGACGGACTCGAGAAAGGGATTATGGTGGGATTAAAAACAATGCTAAAGAGGAAGAAGTCAGACAAACAGGCGAGAAGACGGGAAAATCCGGGAAGACACAGGACAGAGAAAAGCAAAGAGGCTGAAATAATGAATGAGCAGAGCCGGGGCTGAGGGAGGGAGAGTTGTGCAAGAATGATGTGAATTCATTGTCTGGAAGCTCCCAGGGAGGCTGGAAAGTCTCTTTATAGAGAGTTGGAGAGATGGACTCCGTTTATGTCAAAGGGTTTACGAGAAGAAATGTTGTGAGAGCAAGAAAGAAAAAGGAGCTTCCTCGTACTTCATGTCATTGTCTCCTTTCAGCGGCGCCGAGCAGAGCGAGAAAAGCGAAAAAAGAAAGTGTCTGAAACAGGGTTGTTGGACTTGACCTGCTCGTTAATAGGAGGTGTCAGCACCAGAAAATGGGCCAAACAGAGGCAAGGTCTCCTTTAAACATTCACCCGGACCAAGCAGATGGAAGTGGGATTCGGCTGTTTAAATGAGGGCCAGGGCGAGATGGTATTAAGAGCAAGGCAGGATGGATGGATGGGTGCAAAGAGGGATTTTCTACTGTAAATCCCCATTAATTGAATATGGTGTTATTTGTTGGTTTTAATTACACTCTCGGCCCTTGTGGAGCTCCCTGCTCATGTATCTGAGTGAAGTGAAGCTGTCTCTTTCTCTTGTGCGTGAGAGATGAAAGGACGTCGTTTCAGATCTAATGCTCTCTGATTTGAAAGAGGAGTGAAACGGGCGGGGGTCTTCTCTCTTTCTTCTTTTGAGGGTTTCTCATCCGAGGTCGCTCTGCTGGTTGACCCCAATCCTCATCGGCTCATGTGAATGGGGGTGGGTTCGCGTTTGGAAGGGGGTGTCAACCTGAGCCCTCACAGGTTCTTGCTGTGTTGTGCAAGTTCGGAGCCGCTCGCCACTCGTGTGAACGCGGAAAAGAGGAGTGATTTACAGCTCCACTCTGTCCCTCCAGCTCCTTCCCAGGATAGGATTCTCCTCTCTGAGGTGACGAGGGCAGATCGCAGAACTGCGCTGCCAGAAAAAAATAGTGACTCTATATGTATATGCTCGGAATGTAACAAGAAATGTTGCACGTTTTGCAGCTTGCAAATGAATGTTGTTCGGACAAAGTGCTGTAAATGGGCAAATACTCAAATTGATAAAAACACCATAGGATTTGCAGCGTTCTAAGGCAGTTCTGAGAAAATCGGCCGTGATAAATCTGTCACTATTTATTCGCCAATAGCTTGGACTAGAATATGTGTTGTATTACACAGCTTCTAAGAGTTTCATATGACATGTTCAGCCAGCAATTTTTATGTGACCAACAGTCCTAAATTCAAAGATGTTCAGTTTCCGATGATATAAATCAGACAAAAGAAGCAAATCCTCAGGTGGGAGGAGTTGTAACTTCAACAGTCAATCAGTTCTAAAAAAGCTAACCAACTTTAATTTTTGTTGCCAGTTGACTAGTACGTGATCTGCTAATCGTTTCAGCCCAGGATATGCTGTTTAAGGACCTACTGCACATTGGCTTAAGATGCAATATATTGTGGGAGCCATTATCTTGTGAGGGAGCGAGATATGCAAGATCACAAGATCTCGCATTTCCAGGCTTCAAGCTATGTGCTTGTGGCTAAACACAGCGGTTGAACCAATCAGCATCATATGCGGAACTAAGGGCGGGTCATGTCCAGCAAGAGAGGTGACTGTTTGTACGCAGGCAGAAATGGTAATTTGCTCCTCACCTAATGCAAAACTTAATGCTCCTCAATAGGTTAGCGGAGCTGCTTTAGCATCAGTTATATCAAAACTGGAAAATGTATTTCGTTGAAAAAGATAGCACTAAAGGCTTTTTCAGATGAATACGATTTCTTTCATCCTTCTCTGGACAGGTTTCGGCAAAAGTTTGATTTACCAATTGGCTCTGCTGGTAGGACTCTCCAACTATGTCGTATGGCTCGTTGATCTGATTGGTCGTTACGTTTTTTTCTGAATTGTTTCCAGTGGTGACTGCCCAGATGGATCTGTGTAACAAACAGTCGGGCCTGTCAAGATACAGGAGCTCATCATCACATTTTCTCAATTAAGTGAACTCAGATGTCTGCACCTGAGTTGGGATTTCTATATTGTCAACTAAGCTTAACTGTCTCTATTCACTCACATCTCAAAGCAGTAGAGGATGTAGTGTTGGAGTGATAAACGCTTCAGTTGTTTTTTAATGTCCACGTGTTCCGTAAGACTGGGTTGGCCGTAAGAAATACACTTGCTCCATCATTGATGAGGTGTGTCCTGGTATGACGGCTTTAAATAACGCCGCGGGGTCACGACTCTGCGGTCTTCATTACTGAGACATTTGTGTGTTGGATACCCCACCATGCCGGGCTGCCTGTGTCAGGCCGTGACCTTTACTGTCACCTTTCCCAAGCCCCTGCAGGCCAGGTCAGAGACAGGTTAGGCTTTATGGAGACTGAGCTCTCAGGTTCATAGTGACCTGTAGGTGCCATTCAAGTGATGAGTTGTCCTCTTCCTCTTAGTCCTTAGGTTGATCCACCAAGCGCAGTGTCATTCATTTGCCTTTTTGGCGCATGGTATAAAGCTGAAGAGATCAAAGTGAACCTTTGACTCAGCAGGTGACTTTGTTTAAACTTAGCGTGCACCCCGTTTACGTCATAGCTAACACTAGCGAGAAAACCAGAGCTTGAACACCCTCCCGTGTCGCTACAGTCTCCTGCTTGGGAACACTTCGGCTTCCTTAAATATTGCAATGGAGAAAGACATGTTTCCAGTGTGACGGTTTAACTCCGGTGGTCATTTTAACTGGCGAGGGTCCCAGGTGTGCTGGAGGTGTGGTTTGAGAATCCTGTCTCTCTCTCGAGAGGGGTCCTCGGCCATGTCCACTAACCAGGAAAAACATTCCGATCGCCCTGCTCATCGATCCAAGTAATGTGCATGTATATTCATTTTGACGTGGCTTGAACACTACTATTCCGCACAGAGATGCCGGACCACTGCAAACCACTGTTGCGCCACAGAGCACCAAAATAACGCGACTGTCAATAAATCATCCAAAAGTGCATATTTTCATCCTTATATCTTAGTAATGAAAGCTTGTACTCACAATAACTGAGTCAATGTGGACAAGTTAATCTTTCTGGCGAAAAATATGAAGGTTGAGTAAAACTGAACAGGGATACATGCTGGAACTGTTAGTGCTGCACTTTACTTGTGGAAAAGTTTTGTTAAAAGACTTTAACAAGCTGTGAGGAATTTATATTTATAATATTTCATATAGTTTTTGTTTGAGAATATTTTATTCATTGAAAAGCTTATTTTATATATATTTTGTTTATTTGAGAGTAATTTATTAACTTATTACTGGGCAGCACTTTACAACAGTATTCTATTTTTTTTTTAATTTTATTTTCGTATTTTGTATGTTACAATAAATTGTTGGTTTACAAATGTTCTGAATACACAACAAGCACATTTATGTTTTGCATTTTGTTCTCACACTGTACCGAAAATGAACCGAACCGTGACCTCAAAACTGAGGTACGTATCGAACCGTGATTTATGTGTATCGTTACACGACCTACCGTAGTCTGGTTTTGGGATAAGCTCTGGAGACTTCTTGATGTGTTTTGGGAGTGGGCCTTATGACCCCGTAACCCCCAGGCGTCACCTTTTATAGCTTGGATGTGTGTTTGTGCACCCATGTGTGAGCGAAAAAACACAAGAGGACGTGTCAACACACACCCACGCTCTTTTTCTCTCCTTCAGCTCCCTTCATCTTAGATCAAACCTGCCTGATGGCCGTCGTTGACACGGTGCCGCATGTTGTGGCAGCCATCAGTGACTGCTGTAAGAGGGGAGCTCCACCTACGACCTCGGTCTGTCTGTCTCCACCAGACATGGGGCTCCCTGTGGTGTGAAAAAAAAGCATTTGCTCTTTTCCCGAGCCCTGCTATTGATGCTGGATGTACTGCAGCCTCTGGAGGTCTTTGTGGCCGCAGAACACATCACAGTGTGAATATATGAGAGGTTGAGCTCCATTACTTGTTGGGAAAATGTGACATCCTCACACCCCCCAACACAAAACTGTTGCCGGCATTAAAGCCTTCTTTGGTTGTTTTTGTAAAAATGAATATGTGTTTCAGGAATAATTGATGATTTAAAAGTAAATTCTACTCCAAAACTGCTGCATTATACTGGATTATGAAATGGCATTCAAATGTTTTGAAAAAAGTGTCTGTACACAACATCTGGAACATGAAAATATCTGGCCAAAAGACAAATACTAAAACACTCCATTTGAATATTTAACACACGTAGCAGTTGTAATCCCATTAGACTCTTCATGGAGTTGAGACAATATATGATTACTCATCTGTAGGGTGGGAACGAGAAGACGTATGATGTGTGTGTGTTTGTCAGTGAGCTCCAGATCCCTCAGGCTTTAGCAGAGTTAAAATGACACTTGAATGACCGATTTCCAGCCAGCGCTTGGGCCATTTGTACCTGTCTGTTTTCTGTAAAGGCCAACAAATTGGAACGTCTCCCTGCTACAATATGCCTTTCTGGCTTGGCCATAATTCAGCGACTGGGCTGGGCCACAGAGGAGCTCAGAGCTTGGCGCTACAAGAGGAGAGTGGCCCGGAGCCGTTCCCTGGTGGTCTGGATGCTGACAGTGATGTAGTGCCCGCTGTTAGATGCCAGCAGGAGAGGGGGGTCAGGCTCTCAGCATGGGTGTGGGATGTTGTGTGTGTGAAAGCCCGAGAAAAAACAGAAAGCCCGCGTGCATGTGCGTGTATGTGTGTGTGTGTGCTTGCGCGCCCTTTCTCGTCTGCACAAGGTCTTTCTCACACAAGACTAATGGCTGGTGTTGAAGTCTTGAAGTGGATGCTGCAATTCCTACAAACAGAGCCCATTCATCAAATGTGACCTACTATTGTCACCGCTGAGCAGCATTTAATGGTGCCATGGCAAAACGGTCCAGGCTTACAGTAAAGCTGGTAGTGCCAGTTTTATTATATCAACGTGTTTCCCTGTCGTTTTATGCAGTCACGGACGGTTTGGATAAAAGTTGAGCTCAAAGTCTGTCTTAAATAAAGCACAGTGCCGTTTAATGTCAAGGCCCAGACACAACAAATGGATAGCAAAGAACTTGTTGCGACAAAGGCCGACTGCTGCATCGCCTCATGTCACCTGTCCGAGTCTTGCCCAAAAAGTTGCAGTTGACCACACAGCAAGGACCACAGCCAACTAGCAAATGCGTTCTTTACCTGCATGAGAGGAAATAACTTTCTGGTGGTAGTCTGTGTTTGTCTTTCAAAAAGCCGCCAACCAGAAGACTAAGGGACACCGAATACACAAACTGTTTTCGCCGACCATTTTCACACCATTATTACTAATATAGCCACTTACAATTGAGCAAATGTTTTATAAAATGTTTCGAATAGCACTGGTGTTGTAAGCCTCTGGTCTTTTGGTTGGAAACTGAAAAATGGGAAACTGCACTCAACGGCTGAAATCATTGTCACTACAGTGACAGGAACGAGGAGCTTTCCCTTTCATTTTCAGTTTCTCCTCTTGCGTACTGATTTGCTTCACTGACAATCAAAGTGATTACTCAAGCTGGAGGGGTCCGCCACTGATTCAACGTATTCAGTAAGCAGAAAGTACCGCCAACGAGGGGCTGACTAGTGCCAACAGTTAGGCCGCGCTGCCAAAGCTGGGGCCCCAGATGCTTAATGACATCCTGACCATTGGCCTGGTGTGTTCAGGCCCTTAAAGAGCCGTCCTGTTAAAGTGTTTCAGACTGTTGGATGAGGAAAGGTTCACTGGTGAAGAAGAGTGTGCGTTCCTGTTGTCGCTGGAGGTTTTGGTACCTCATGTCGATTATGATTTCTTAACTTGGATGTGTTGAGCAGGGGGTTGTTATAGCAACCAGTGGCCACGTGGGCAACCTACTCTTCTGGACACTTGTTGGTTACGCCATCAGTTTTGTTTCTGTTGCCGTGTCACTGTCATTAAAGACAGCTGTGGTTGCTTCTGGGAGCCAGAGGGCAAATACCATGCTGGTCCCGGTAAAGCTGGATAAATGGTCTTTCAGGACAAGGTTGGACAAAGTGTTGTTGGATCACTTGAACATCATCTTTTATTGTCCACCTCTGTAGGTGCGGTGGGATGTCAGTCATCATAAAGCATTAGTAGTCAATCATTGTACAAGAGAACAATAAACAGGCTGAACAGTAAATATTTCCTGGTGTGTGATGAGTACCAACAGTAAGAATTTTATTGGAAATCATAAATTCAATGTGAAAGAAAGAGGTAATCTATTAAATCTATGATAATCTCTTGCATCTGTTCAAAATGTGCTCCAGATTTTCTTGTCTTTCTCTTCTTTTTGTGAAATCACATTGCCTCCATCAGAGCTAAAGAGGAGTGGTGCAGTAAGCAGAAACAATGAAAAGCTGACGAAGCAGGAACACGCGGAATGTGGAGAAAACAGCTAACGGGCATTATTGTCTGATTTTTAGTCATCTCGCAGAAGGATTAGCAAGATAGCTAGAAGAGTTAATTAGCGGAAGACCTCCTCTGTCTGACCTTCTGAAAAAGGGGTTTCACCTCTATCATCTTTTTTTGATTTTTCCCAACTGAGACCCAGTTTCAAAAAAGTGCGTTCACAGGCGCTGCGTTTACAGGATCCATGTGGACGATCGGCCAAAACGATGCAAAACATGTGCGTTTACGCAAAAGAGTGCTTCCTCGTGGACGGCCTCCAAATTAGAGTGCAATTAACACACGATTAGAAGGAGGACATTTCCATTTGTATGGGCCGGTGTGGGAGTAGCCCTCCTGTTCCCTGCTGTGTGTCTACATGGGATAACGAGTGGGACCGTGCCCGATGGCTCCAGATGACAAAAGACTCATCCAACACCATCTCTCTCTCTGTGTTCCCACCTCTGCTGTGTTCCCTAGATGTGCTCAGAAGGTGTCAGAAGGTTGTTCAAAGACAATTAGTGAGCCCAAACAACGACTGCAAGACCCCTGGCTATTGACACCTTGTGATCCTAATCAGCCGTGCATGAAAAGGGACATCTATCACTAATGGGGCGGTTGCAAAATGACCTGGCCCCAGTCCACCGATCCAGCTGTATTTCTGTGGATGCTGCAGTGCGCTGTGGAACACAGTCATTTAAAGTTAAAAAGACGGAAAAATTCAGCCAATGCTCTGCCCTTTCATTGGCTGCTTGGCTCTGCTGTGCCATCTTCTTCTGATCCAAAATCCCAAATTACCATCTCCTCTCTACCCATTTCTTAACCCATTTTAAATACACATAATTCACTTGAGCAAACTGTAATTACTCAGATTGTGATTCCACTGAATATGTTTGGTTGCCTGAGGGGCCTCTCCGCTCCTGTATGATTTTCCCCCTCACCACACACCGTGTTCACGTGACTCTCTGCTGAGCTGGAGTGCAGATGTGCTTTAGAGCTCGGTAATCACCAGCTTGGGGCTTCTCGCTGCTCGGCACTAGTCTTTAACAGCATGTAAGCACTTACTCATTTGCCTTATAATATCATAGTAGGAAACCTTAAAAGGGGATTCAGTTTATACAGAGACGAGCTGAAGATGCCGCCTCTGCTGACACAAAACCTTTTCGTTGCCAAAGACACAGAGCTCTTTGTTTGTAGAGGCTCCTCTGAGAAAAGGAAAAGACCCGAGAGAGTTTTAACCCTCGTGTAGGAAATGATGGCGTTGATTTGAGGTGATTTGGCTCAACCTGCAATCTGACAGTGTGAATCTGTGTGTGAGAGTCCAGGATGTGTGAGTCGGCGAGTTACCGTGGGAGCAAAGTAAAGCGGTGTTTAGCAGAGAGTGTTCATCCCTTTAATCTAGCCAAGTGTTAATGTACAAAGATAACTAGAGGTCTGCTGTATCAACGCTCCAGCTGCAGCCACGGCCTTTCTCTGGTGCCTGTGAACTCTGTGAAACTCTATACGGCCGATCCATCCTTTTCATCGTACATCATTAAGCGCACAGGCCAGCACATGAGCAGTGTGTTTTCAGGAAACAAGACAGGGAAAAAACATGTTTATTCAGAAGGTTCGATACCGGGAAATAATGTTGTACATCTATAATCTGCAAGATGCTGTTTTTAAACATGAATGCAAACAAAATCTTGAGTTTACAACTGATCTTACATACTTCAGTGTTTCCCACAGGTTCAGAATATGATTGTGGCGGTGGCTGTCCAGCTGGGGGGGCCATAGATCATGCACACTCGAGACTTCCGCCGATCGAGTTGGCTAACTTCCGGTTTAGCGGCGTGCTAACTTGGACGGGGATAAAATGTAACCCGGGCCGCTCTTATTGACTCTCCAAATTTTATTGAACCGGATTGCCCAAATTATGACAGTAAAACTAGTCATTTCGTGGGGGTTGTGTGGCTTTATTACCATTTTCCAGAAGCGTCTTTCACAATGTTAGCTTTGGGAAAAAGTCCCCAGTGCATCACATGAGAATGTAATTACACGGCTTGGCCACGACAAAGCTGGCTTTAAGGCCCTGCTCTACAGCATATAGATTGCTACAAATTGTTACATAGAGCCTCAGACAGGAGTTGACGCATCCTTGACTAGGGGTGTAAGGGTTCACCAAACGCATGATTTGGTTCGAACTTCGGTTTTTGACTCACGGTTCGGTTCAAACCTCGGTTTTTAAAAACATACTGAAAAACCTTTTGGAAAACTTCCAGAAAAAATGTCTGTATTTTATTAAAGGATTGTTGCATTGCAATATCAAGAACATGAACATTACCTAACTTATATTAACTTAACCAAGACTTTAACACTTCTCTTCTCTTTTGCCGGCCCCTCCCACAAGAAGTTTCATCAAACACAGACGACAAATTACGTGCGCTTTGATAACGACACGACTGCCATCCTCCTTAATATCAACTGGAAACCCAAAATGTCTCCACACGGGTGACTGGAATGTGGCCGGGGGATCTGCCAGCTCAGGTTTATTACCCATCTTGCAGAAATGAAACTGACCTGACACACGTGTGCGGTAGGGGCGGGGCAGGGATGAACCGAGGTTCGGGAAGTTAGAATGAGTTTTTGAATGTAAGTCCTTCGAACCGAGGTTTTCGGTTTCGGTTCACCCCTATCCTCGACGCATGTACTGTATGTGACCGGGCTGTGTCCAGCTCCAGTACATATTCCCTACAGAAACACGAGGGTCAAAAGGGGCGCCTCGTCGTATTACTGAACAGGAGACTTCTATGTTTTTGTCTTCTATTTCTACGCAGTTGTTTTACATTCTTTACCTCACTGTGACAGAATGAAGACTGCAGCAAGTGAAAGCTTTGCAGTAGAGATCACTTACCTCGATGTGACTTTCTAAACAGCAGCAGATTACATTTGCTTTCTTAGACTGCCTCATGTTGTCTTCTTTCAACAATCTCTACCACCACTGGACACGTGAAGGAGAAAACAAGCAGCCAATCGCAGAGGGAGAAAACAAGCAGCCAATTATATTTTGGGTTTTTTTTCCATTGACTGGGTCAAACCGCTGATTTGCTTTTCCATTACCAGTTTTACTTTGCTGAGTTGAAACACGACGCACCCCAGATGGACCCGCCTCGCCTCCAAGCGGGCATCGGTGCCGTCTTGCGACTTTTGTGACTTCTAACTGAATCTCTTTCATTTGCCTTCTGCCTCCTTGTTTGAATATCTGATATCTGCTTCATTTTTACTGTTTCATCGTGATCGCTTTCAGCTTTTTCCAGAGCCGTGTAACTTTACTGCTGGTGAGAACATTTCCTGGTGTTTGCCACAAAAGCTTTTATATAACTAAATAACAACTGACTTTTTATTGTGAACAATTTATAGGACGTAAAATGTGTTTACTACCGAATTAGCGGTAAGTCGTGCCTGGTAAAAGCCCCGTCTGTAATTCTGAGATTGAGCAGGCGACATTGAAGCTCTAGGTGCAGTTTGCGTAGCCCCTATGCAGCAAAGTGTATTCATCTTTCCATCGCACTTGGTGCATTGATTTAGTTTGTTCCAATCAGAGCTGCAGTGGGTGATGTTTTACTTTGTCGGGTCTGAGAGGCAGGTAACTGGTTGTGTGTTTAATTAGTTGTTCTGATTTCGACAGTCGCTTAAACACACAATTCACGTTGAAAATGTAATCTGTACACACACACACACACACACACACGCACGCACACACACACACACACACACAGACACAGAGCTCCTTTATTACTGCAGATGGAATACATTTCCTGTCATTATCATCACTGACGCGTCCATCTGCTAACAGCTGGAAAAGACAGAGGAGAGCTGGCAGATGTGTTGAGACAGCAAAACAGTGTGTGTGTGTGTGTGTGTGTGTGTGTGTGTGTGTGTGTGTGTGTGTGTGTGTGTGTGTATGTGTGTGAGAGAGAAACGTAATGGATGGGATTTGTAGTAGTTCTTGTAAGTAACTTTTATACTGTTATTGTTGGAACACAGCGGTTGCCAGTCAGGTGGGGTGTTGGTCACTAATTACACTCCCTTTGTATGATGGCATTAGTTGAGGAGCGAAAAGACGAGCATAAAACAACATGATCTCATAATGAAGTACAAGCTTATTTTCATGTCATCTTAATGAGGTCAGCGTACTGTTCTAAAGGTGTTAGTCGGGCGGAGAGAAAAAAAAAAAAATGATGAAATGATTACACTGATAGCTTCTGACGGAAGGAGCTGTCAGCGAAATAAAAATACAACTCTGAGTGCGTCATCTTACAAAGAGGAATATTTGATGAGGTGTATGTTTTTACATGTCAGGTCTGTTGCAAAAGCCAGACAGAAAGACAGATGAAAAGATGGTCAAATGAGAGGTGACAGCAGTGTGTGCTGACGGGAGACACCTCCTTTGACCTCCTCGAGCTCTGTTTTGAATTCCAATCTATTTTGGGGAGCAACAGTCGTTTTTGCCAAGAAACGCCTTTCTCTCTCTTTTAATTCGAGTCTATGATTCGACATATTTTATTCACGGCCCAGAGGGGAATTTTTCTTTCCCCCCGTGCTTGCAGGTTGCGCCTCTCAGTGCGATTGCCGCGGGGGCAGGTAGCTGTGAAGTATCCAGCTCAGGGTTGTTTTGGCAGGTATTGACGTGCTGAGGTTTAAACCATTGGCACCGCAGAACAAAACTCCCGACCACGGGACCGTGTGGACCCTTACATGTAGTCAAAATAATGAAGTTTGACAGCTGACTTCCTGTAAGACTTCCCATCGCACCGCGGAAGATTGATGGAAGGAGGGGATGATTTATCGATGGATGAAAGATGTGCTGGATGGTTCGAGAGATGGATGGATGGATGGATGGAAGGATGGAAGGATGGTTTGAGAGTTGGATGGGGCTGATGATGGCAGCCTGCCATGTATCCAGGCACTGTTTTGACAACAAAAGCCCCGCCATGGCTTCCCTTTTGTCCTGCC